>VZTU01001868.1:43055-54334 GCA_013400835.1 Zapornia atra | reverse complement strand
CTTTTGCTGTTTAACACTGATCCATATGACCTGTGGGCTTATGCAATTGCTTTAACTTTTTGTCTTTACTTAGATGCTTGGCAGTAACATGGCTCTTCAGACTCAGGAATTCCTTCATCAGTCATTCCACTTTATTTTTATTATTTCTGTATATTACAGAATTACATCTCGTAACATTAAGGGGTTTCTTTTGGACAATATTCTTCCAGTGTTAAATTTGACAGTCTTTTCTGTCAGTGCCCTAGTTCCTTCCCCTTTTTAAAATTCGTTTCCAGGAAAGTGTCACATGATAACATATTTTCCATAAATTCTCAATGATTTGCTGTGCTTCCAAATTAGTTGGGTTTTTTTTCTTTTGTCGTCTTTTTCTTCCTCCTGCAGATGGAATTAATTGTCTATATCTAACACTACAACACCAGGTATTCTTTAATCCATCTTCTGCTTCAATAATTCCCTTGGCCATTATAGAGTGTTAACTTATTTCAGTCTTGCAGCAATGTTCCCGAGAACTTTTAGGGTGAAGGATTTACACGTTGCAGTGACCTGGGCTCCCTGCAGTGTGTGCGTGGTTGTGTATTCCTGTGCTATCTTCAGTGACTGCTCCATCACAAGATTGCAGCCAAGTTGTGCTCTGAGATCTGCCTGCAGTCTGGGGAGGGCTGGCTGGGAATACTGGAGATGCGAAAAGCTAGGACTGCTTCTAAAGGACAAAGGATAGTGGTAAGAGTGGTTTGAAGGTGCTGGGAGAAATTGTAGGGTGATCCATGTGATTTGAGACTGTGAGAGAGAACTGGATGGCAAAATATGGCTGTGTTATGTAATTAGAGATTTTGTTGCATCCATCCCTGCGTACATTGACAAAGATGCAAAAGAGACTGCTCCGACAACTCTTAGGGTACCAGCTTTTGGAAGTTCTGTGTTCTACTACCACCTATGAAGGTGAAGTAGTACCATACGCTCCCAGAGTCCTCTTGACTGCTTTAAACTTCATGTAATTCATTGGTTTACAAGTGATACAGTTTTGAAATGGGTTCTTCGTGTGTGAAGGATTGGTTTATATGTCCTTAGATAACAGCATGGTGTATTCTAGGCAGTAACGAGTGTGTGTTTGCATGCTGGCTGCTTTTTGGTGAAAGGTGAGCTTTAGTGTATTCTTTGGCTGCTTCTATTTTAGCAAAGGAAGTGGTGTGGACAATGAATTGGTTACATGCTGCAGTGAGTTGAGCAAACATGAGTGGGAAAATGATCTTGAGAAAAAATTGTTATAACTTTCTCTGTCTTAAATTATGATTGATAAAAATTTGGTTACTGAACCTCAATTAGGCATTTTATTTTCATTGGAATATGTTTTTCTTGATAATTTTTTTTTTTCTGTCTGGCCATTTATATGGAAATTTGCTTGAGTTCTGTGTCTTTTTCTCTTCTGAACAAATATCTCGTCTGTCTTTTAGCAAACTGAAAAAGCTAAGTGAAGATAGCTTAACTAAGCAGCCTGAAGAAGTCTTCGATGTTCTGGAGAAACTTGGTGAGGGGTAAGTGCAGCAGTTTACGAGGGGATGGGATCAGAGGGAAATGGTATATAAAGCATGTAGGAATATTAAGTTACAGAGAGACTGCCTGCAAATATCCTAAGGAGTGCTTCTCTAGACTAGTTTTAACAATAAAGCAAATGCATGCATCTGTAGACCTCCATGCTTCCCCAAATAGATTTAGAAATTTGTGATGTCCCTTGTTTGTTAAGGCTGCAAAGGTGCTTGTGCTTATACTGATGATGGATATGCTACATCTTGACAACAGTTCCTTTTTCAGAGGTATGCTTTTCCTCAGGTCCTGATAGAACTACATTCTTTTGCAACCTGAAAAACCCCTCAAACTTCTGCATGAGCACATGGGTTCTGTGGCTTTTTAAAGTTTCTCTATAATGGAAATAAGAAACTGTTGTTTAAAAATAAATTTTCCCTCTTTTATTTTTAGGTCTTACGGTAGCGTGTTTAAAGCAATACATAAAGAGTCTGGACAAGTTGTAGCAATTAAACAGGTCCCTGTGGAGTCAGATCTTCAAGAAATAATTAAAGAAATCTCTATAATGCAACAGTGTGACAGGTGGGTATGACAGTTCTGTCCCCTTTCTAGGATTGTATGTGAAAGTGTATTTGTACTTGTGAATATAGCTGAAGTATATGCAGCTGCAAACTCTTTTTAATATGGAAAACTAAAACAGTCTTTGTTGGACAAATAACTTTAAAGGAACCACTTTTCAGACCTCCTCCTATCTTTAGCTTGGCTTTCAGGAAGTACAAATAGTGTACCTGAGAGGAACTGTTGAAGGAATAAGTACTGGCCTCTGCTTAGAATTCTTTGTGCTTGCTTCGCTTTGGGCTTGCCAGAGCAAGTAAAGGTTAATATTTCCTTGTGAATTCTGAGCTACCTGTTTCAGAAGATCGATAAAGATGTTTCTAGCACAAGATTAATGGCTAGCAGTTAGCTTCCAAAATACTATTTCATTAGTTGCCTGCTTTATGCAGGAACATACCTTTGAAGAAGTGAGCATTCTTCTAACAGTCCTTCAAAACTATTATCTTAGACTTGTTCAAAACTGATACATGTTGTGGTTGCTAGTATTGTCAGAATGGAAACCTTAACATCAAGTATCTGCAGGGATGAAGAAATTACTTTGCATTTCCTCTCTTCTTTGAAGCATCCATTCCTTATTTGTATATTTTGTGGGGATAATCTTTCAAGGTTTTGGCTATAACTTTGAAGTTGGAAAATAGCATCTCATGGATTCTCAGATTTCTGTGGGATTGGTGGTTGACTTTCAGTCCTTAGTCACTGGGCAGGCTTTAGCCATGTGAGTTGACTGGAAGCAGTGATGCAGGCAGTAGTGTGTGTATGTCTCTTTGTGCAAGACCAGGATTGAAATAGGTACTTAAAGCAGGTGTTTGTGAAATACACAAAGAAAAGAAATGGTAATGTATTATTGTATGTGTGTGTGTATACATATTTTTTTTAAAAAAGCTAAAGGTTTGAAATTTTAGAACACAAACTATTTTCGCTGGACTAGATGTAGCCATTCTCTGGTTGAAAAGAAGTTTTGGGCTCTGCACCATGTGTTTGTAGATGTGTCATGTTTCTTGGTGCAAATATGGTGCTGTGGGGTGCTGATGGGAGGCACGATGTATTCTTTAGCACTTAATTTTCACATGTGATGATTCCACAGGTATTAAGATTCTGCACTGAGCTGTTTCAGAATCTTGAATAAAAGATGATAAAATCTTAACCCTTCACCCTTCTCCATGCCTATTTCTGGAGGTAGCTCCACTGTATGTGCTGGAGGTCTACTAAGGGGGAGAATGCAGATTCTAAGACAAGCATTTGGTATGGCCCATGTAGTTAACTGGCACAAGGGTTTAAGCAGATGTGAATAGTGGTCTGAGTTTGTGCAGCACTTGATGCTTTGAAAAGATTGTTGTGTCCTGATTTGTAATAATACATTTTTTTGCTGGGAATAGTAGCATAGTATAAACCTGGCAAGAGGTGGTCGTGAAAGTTAGTGGGTTTTCTTCAGAAGTTTCATTTCAGGAATTTATAAAGGACAAGATCAGTATGTTGTCCTTGTTTGGTAGGCACTTAGACTGCTCAGGAGGGAATTGACCTGCTTGCTTTCTGTAAAGTCAAGTTCCTATAGTGCTGACAGTTGCTCTTTAATCAACTGGTTTGCCAGTAGTTTTGACCTATCTTGGAGACAACCATAGGTCCTCTTTTTTTCTTCTTGCACCGGTTTTCTGACAAAAGATACTGCTGACAAGTCTACTGATCCTAAAATACAGTTCCTTGATCCAAAACAAAATAGTGTTTGATTCTATCCCAAAATGCAGGTGTTCTGAGCAGAAACCACTGTCTGAGATCTCAGGATCTTACTTCCTGACTTTGTGGGAGATGGATGGCAACCTTACTGTAACCTCCTTTGCATAACTTCCTGCCAATAAACTTCCAAGCTTTTATTTCCATAAATACACTGTCTAATCACTCTACTGAAGGAAAGTCCTTGTTCTGTTTACCACATCTGTTTCTGCCTTTCTTCTGCAAGTGCCTCTGAGGAAGCATTATGTCAAGTGCCAAACTGATGAGTAGCAAAGCAATATGTTGTTTATGACAGAACTACTTCTTCCCATGAGACACTTCAAAATGAAAATGCATTTGCAAAGCCTTGTTGAAACCAATACTAGATTTCGTTTAATATAGAAGTCTTGATCTGTGTGTGAAATGAGTTCATGCTTGCAAAACCAGTAAAACATGGGTAAATTTGCATGATTTCTTGCTCAGGAAGGAAGAAAGCAAGGTTGTCTCCTCAAGAAGGGAAGCATCCAGTGATTTTGTGAGGAGAGTTAAAACCCAAGAGGCTTTAGAGGAGGGAAAAACAAAGCTTTGTAACAGAAGACTAACACCAAGATGATGGAGTGGAATACCTTCCCTATGAGGAAAGGCTGAGAAAGCTGGGCCTCTTTAGCTAGGAGGAGACTGAGGGGTGACATTATTATGAATATGTAAAGGGTGAGGGTCAGGAGGATGGAGCCAGGCTCTTAGTGATGGCCAGTGATAGGACAAGGGGCAACGGGTGCAAGCTAGAGCACAGGAAATTCCATGTGAATATTTTTCACTGTGGGGATGATGGAGCACTGGGACAGGCTGCCCAGAGAGGTTGTGGAGTCTCCTTCCCTAGAGACATTCGAAACCCACCTTGCTGTGTTCCTGTGGGATTTAGTCTAGGTGATCCTGCTCTGGCGGGGGGGTTGGACTGAATGATCTTTCGAGGTCCCTTCCAACTCCTAACGCTCTGTGACTCTGTGTGATTTGAGAAAACTATGTCTGTATTTGAAGATCACTGAAAGCTTGTGAGGTATGTGTACATATATGTAAGTAGTGCCTTTATAATTTTATTAAGCAGTCAGATCTTACTCTAACAAGGCACTGGTGAAGCCAATTGCAGTTTTAAAGAGGACTTTACACTTGCTCCTTAGCTGTGTTAATGTGTGTCAAACTAATTTTTAACATTTCTTGTGATGTTTTTTCTCCTGCTAAGAATTTATCTATTTATATTTTTTTTCCCCCATGTAGTCCTTATGTTGTCAAGTACTATGGCAGCTACTTTAAGAACACAGATCTATGGATTGTTATGGAATATTGTGGAGCTGGCTCTGTTTCAGACATAATTAGACTTCGTAATAAAACGGTGAGTGTCTTTCAATAAATGTATAATGCCTATTGAAATGAAACTGTGAATTAAGACTAGAAGCCAGAATAAGTCAGACTTATAAGACAAGATGTTGGTTTGTGCCAGGAGGTGTATTTGTGCCCTGGTTCCTCGGGGAAACAAGTTTGTGCAGTTGTTCTGACTTTTTGTCCATTCCTCTGTGGAATGATCATTAACAAAAGCGAATGCATTTTGAAATATGAAGATCCTGTAAATTTCTTGAAAATTGCTGGTTCTTACAAGGCAGAACTGTGCAGCTTCTTTCCCCTGCCCTCCACTCATTCCATCTCAGAGTCTGTTGGCAGGCCACTTAGTATGCACATGGTTTGGAAACAGGCATAGAATTGTCTTGCTCCCACTCAGTAATTAGGGACCATGTGGAGTAGTTTGCATTACTCAAGGAAGGAGAAGGGGAAGGGATGCCAATTAATGAATGTGAGAGGGAACCAAAATGAAGGGTTGTGTGGAAGAGTCTTAACAGGTTTATGTGATGCAGAGGAGTGATGTAGAGGAGGGTGCAAACCTGTGGGAAACAGGCTTTGTTCTGCTTAAGTAACAGTTTCTCTGAAAAAGGTTTTGTTGTAAATGTCAATTATTTTTCAATTCCTTTGAATCCATTGACCAGTAGTGGCTCTAACGTAAGGTGTTCATTTTACCAAGTACTGAGATGACCTTCCAGTTGCTAGCTCTCTACATTTTGTAAACATGCTGTGAAAGGCCCTCATGAGACCTAGGAGCAGAAAGGTAAAGAGATGGAGAGAGAAAAACAATGGTTAGGTTTAGAAAAGAAAGACAGAAGGGAAAATAAAATTAGATTTATTGGGAATGATGTCCAGACTAGAGGAAAGGTGGTGTCCATTAGGGCTGCTGTAATTTTGAACTAATGACTGGAGAAAAGCCAAAATCAATGCGAAATTAGTGGAGTTCCTGCAGCAGAACTGGTGTCCTTACAGTTGTCTTATTATCCAAGGGTTAGGAAAAGAGCTAGTAGCTCCAGTAAGACATCACAGAATAGTTGAGGTTGGAAGGGACCTGTAATGGTCATCTAGTTCAACGCCCCTGAAACAAGCGGGGACATCTTCAGCTAGATAAGGGTGCTCAGAGCCCTGTCCAAACTGACCTTGAATGTTTTCAGGGATGGGTCATCTAACACCTCTGACTAAACTGCTTCAGGGTTTTTCCACCCTTAATTGTAATAAGTTTCTTCCTTATATCTAGTTTGGATCTACTCTCTTTTAGTTTAACACCATTGCCCCTGTCATACCAGGTCCTATTATAAAGTCTGTCCTCCTTTATCTTATAAGCCCCCTTCAGGTACTGGAAGGCTGCTGTAATGTTTCACAGGAGCCTTCTCCAGGATGAACATGCCCAACTTTCTCAGCCTGTTCCCACAGGAGAGGTTTTCCAGCCCTCTGATCTGCTGATGGATCAGGTCCATGTACTGGTGACCCTAGATCTGGTTGCAGTACTCTAGGTGGGGCCTTACCAGAGTAGAGTAAGGGGAGAATCCACTCCCCTGACCTGCTGGTCACGCTTCTTTTGATGTAGCCCAGGGCTGTGAGTGCACTCTGCCAACTCGTGTCCAGCTTTGTATTCACCAGTATTCCCTTCATCCTCCCAGCGTGTGATAACGGGATGTTGCCCTGACCCATGTGCAAGCCCTTAGACTTGACCTTGTTGAAGCTCATGAGGTTCACCTGGACCCACTTATCCAGCTTGTCCAGGTCCCTCTGGATGAAATTCTGTGCCTCACGCATACCAGCTGCAGCTTTGTGGTGTTTGCAGGTTTGACAAGGGCGTGCTCGATCCCTCTGTCTGTGTCACCGATGAAGGTATTAAATCGTACTGGTCCCAGTATGGACCCCTGAGGGACACTGTTCGTCACTGATCTCTACCTGGACATTGAGCTGTTGCCCACTACCGTCTGGATGTGATCATCAAAGGGGATTTCTCATCCACCGAACAGTCTTATCTGTGCAATCTGTGTCTCTGATTTTGAGAGGAGGATGTTGTGGGTAACCATGTCAAAGGCCTTACGGAAGTGGTGTAAGCTAGTCCAGAATGTGTGTGTGTGTGTAAGTTTCATTTAAAACAGAATTTAGAAAAATAAGGAGCAGACTTGTTTATACATCAATAGAAAAGTATTAGAATTTATTTTTAAAAAAGCGTGTGTATATGTGTATAATCAGATAATCTAATTTCTCATATTTTAGGATACTGACATAGTAGAGGTATTAGAGGTTTGATGGAGAGAGATGTTTGAGTCTCAGAACAAGTCTACTGCTGTTTGATGTTTAAGGTGATATGATTAAACAGCTTAAATTTGAAGAAATAGGATAATCAGTACATACATGGATACTTGTAATGAGGATAAAGTTAATGTGTCTCTTGTAAAGGCAAGTCATGCAGCACATGACCAGTAGAGTTTCTGGGCACACAAAGCTGATCTGGATGAGCTTGGTGCCGAAAGCGTATGGACAGACTTTGACACCATTGTCTCATCAAGAAATGTGCCTGTAAAAGCATCAATGGGGAGTTCTGTCATAGATAGGTGATTGGTTTAAAGATATTACAGATGGCATGAGCAAACGGTCATTTTGGGAGTCCTACCTAGGGTTGTGCTGTTTTCTTTGGGAAAGAGGGTAGTAAGTACTGATGAGAGAAACTGTATTCCTAGCAGTAAAAATAGGGAAAGGCTTTGTGGTACTATCTGACTGAGAACGTAAGTGTGAGTAAATCAGAAGAGGTACACTTGGCTTGTTGGGTGAGGCAAAGTCTTTGAGCTGAAGTGCTCATGAACCTATACATAATGTTTAGAAATAATTGAAAAAGTAAAGGGATTGCCCAAGATTACAGTAGTACTAAGGGTGTAACAGAACTACAGAAGATGTCGAGGATGATCAGAAGTAAAGAATACTGCTCCAGAAGGACATACTAAATGGATTAGGGTACTTCTGTATTGAGAAAGAGGTACCTGGAGGGCACCTGGTGAAAGGTTTTGAAAACCATGAGTAGCATTCACAAGTGAGTAAACTAAGGTTGTGTGCAGTTTATTACAGAACAAGGGATCACTTGTCTTAGTATATCCAAAGCAATTTTTTTTCTGTACACGTGATGAGGAGGTCCACTGTGTCATTACAAATGACCTTATAGATGCTAAGAGTTTGTTTTCAAAAAGCAGTTGAGTAAAGCCGGGGAAAAATGGCTGAATAAAAATATTTAATGGCTGGAGCAGGAAATTCATGTGCTTCTCGGATTTGACAACTATCTATGTTTGTGTGACATGTGCTATATTCTTCCCCAGGTACCTCCTGTAGGCCACTGATAAAGACAGACTACCAGGCTAGGTGGAACTTTTATTCTGGCTTTGGATAGGAAGTGTTCTGGTGCATATAACAAAAGCAAAGCAAACTCCTCCGTTTCTCACTTGCCCTGCCTACGTCTTTGTAAGCTTTGGAAGATTTAGGCAGAGGCTTTAGACTTGTTTCAATTCTCTTGCTCTTTGTGGAACAGTGACCTGATCACCAAGACTACCATGTGATTGAGAACTTGTGATTGTGTTACTGGAATGAGGCTGCTTAAAGCACTTCAGCATTCGGTTGGTGACCTTAATATTTTTTTTTAATGGAAACAAGAAGTGGTTTTGCTGTATGCCTCATGGGGGGTTGGGGTGGGGAGGCAGGCAGTGTGGGGGAGAAAAATCTTTGCTTGGAAGTGAGGAGGGAATTGATTCTCATTTTGTTTGAATGTTTGTTGAACAGGCCCAGACACACAAGGTTGTGTTCTGTAAATTCCCTGAGGTGTCAAATAGAGACTGGCTGGACCAAGAAAAAGTCTATTTCCTGCTTCTCTTCATGTAAAGAAAAGAAACTGAGGAAGAGAGCACGGAAGTAAGAATCCTTACTTTAATGTAGTGGTCATTAGGATCATCATTTCAGAATAAATCTTAGGAAGAGGTCTCCTCACACTTGGGAAAATGTTTTTATGCATTTGCCCTTGTTACTTGTCTCCAAAGCTAAGAATTTGCCAATCCTTTTCTGTATCTGTGATTCCTCTATTCTTTCAAAAGTTTTGTTGCTTGTCTAGAAACTGAACAACACTGGGCTTTGCTCTAGTGGATCAAAAGTTAGGGAAGCAGAATTCAAAGTTAAGGACATTTCTTCCCAGTTCCTATCGAGAGGTTTTCAGCTTGACAGGAGCAGGCTCTAGTCCAAGAGGCCCAAACCACCACTTTGAAGTTAAATTGACCCTGGGATTCTGCCCTGGGGTTTTCTAGCATGCCAGGCTTATCGGCAGCACTGGGTCAAGCTCATGATGCCTGTTAGCTCCTCTGAGGTGTGGTGTTCATTAGTCCAAGGCAAAAGAGCTGTGTGTTTGGTTTTGTCTGCTTTTCTCAGACTGATTTGGGAGGTACGTATAGCAAACTGTGGGTTGCTGTCAAAAAGGTCATTTCTACTGTTATCCTCTGTCCTGGCTGATGTGTTCTTGCCCTTTTCATACCTCAGATACAGTGATTGTGTGGCTACAGGGTGATCTTGGGTAAGCTTGATGATCTGGTGGACGAACTCTTTCCTCTTTAGTCTATTCTTCCCACCCCCTTGTGAGCTAACTCAGGACTTACTGTGGCAGCACAGTGGCTTGATCTGATGCAAGACAGACATTAATAAGCAGTGGAGGAAAGGAGGAAAGGAAGAAATGAGACACTCGTTTCAGTGGCAGCTTGCAATAGAATAACTAGAACATGAAGCGATACTTTAATTCCTGCTGGCTGCTGTTAACCTATCAGGAAATACTAACACACCAGCAATGCAGCACTGCCACTCTGCTAATCATTTAGGGTGCACTTGCTCCTCTGCTGGTTGTGATTAACTGAGTCATTTTAATGCAGTCTCTCTGAGGGATCAAGTTCAGTTGGCTGTAGCATCCCATATGGTGGCTGTGCAGTGGCCACTTAGCCACACAACACTGTCCCAAATCAGAAGGTTTCAAGTAACAAGTGTAGCAATGTACTGCTGTATGGGTGGTGTGCTGTGGGGTCCAGAGGTTCTGTATCTTCTTTCTAAACTGTGACTTTCTTTACGTGCCAATTTATCAGCTACATATGCATTGCCTCATTTTCTTATTGATTAACTTCTGCTAAGTTTCTTAGCTAACTATTTTTTAAATGTGTTTAAGATCCACTAATTCAAATAAGTAGTTGTGGTGGTTTAACCCTGTCTGGAGGCCAAATGCACACCAAAATTGCTCTCTCACAGGGGAGAGAGAATATAACAAAAGGCTTGAGGGTTGAAATAAAGACAGAGAGATATCATTCAGCGATTGTCGTCATGGGCAAAACAGAATCAAAATGGAATAAAATGTATCTAATTTATTACCCAATCAAAACAGAGTAGAATAATGAGAAATAAACCCTCCCTTAAAACACCTCCCCTCATCCTTCTTCTGGGGAACTTTGCTCCTGATTTCTCTTCCTCCCACCCCAACAACATAGGGGAATGGGGGTTTCAGTCAGTTCATGACATGTTGTCTCTGCTGCTCCTTCCTCCTCAGTGGGAGGGCTCCTCATACTCCTTCCTATGCTCCAGTGAGGGGTCCCTCCTGTGGGGGACAGTCCTCTCTGAACTTCTCCAACGTGAGTCCCACAGGCTGCAGTTCTTCATGAACTGCCCCCCCCCCCCCATGGGCTGCAGACCTTCAGGACCAGACTGTTCCAGTGTGGTCCCCTGCAGGGCTACAAGTCTTGCCAGCAAACTTGCTCCAGTGTGGGCCCCTCTCTCCATGGGCTGCGGGTCCTGCCAGAAGCTCCAGCGTGGGCTTTCCCACCAGGTTAAAGCCTCCTTTGTGTGTCTCCATCCGCTCCAGCTTGGGGTCCTCCATGGGTTGCAGGTGGAATCTCTAACTCCCCGTTATCTTCCATGAGCTGCAGGGGGACAGTCTGCTTCACCATGGTGTTCTCCATAGGCTGCAGGGGAATATCTCCTCTGATGACTCAAGCACCTCCTCCCCCTCCTTCACCATGATCTTG
>VZTU01001868.1:19558-42766 GCA_013400835.1 Zapornia atra | reverse complement strand
CCCCCCACGCCCAAAACCTTGCCACACAAACCTGAAACAATAGTGTACCTGTATAACTACATGTGTATCTGTATCTCTAGATGCTGTGCCTGAATGCTCTGGATTTTTTTTCACTCTCTATTCTATCATAGGGGCCTAGAGCAGACCTTTATTACCTCTCTGGACTAAAGGCACTTTGCTCATAAGAATGTTATTTCACATTTTATATAGCTATGTTTCTCAGTAATTCCAAAGTTAAAATAATTTTGATTTGCAGACCTTTGCCGCACTAAAGTGCGTGTGATTTGAAGCTGTGAATTGGTTATCTAAGGCCCTAACTCATATGTTTTCTGTTTAAGTAGCATCGTCACAGTTTAACTTCCTCAGTTGAGCCCACATAGATTAATTAGTAGCCATCCAGTCCATACACAAAGGCTGAAATTCCTTCTGCACTGGTTAACTGGTTTAACTGATCTCAGTGGCTAGAAGTTACGGCAGTGGACAAGCCCATGCTGGATATGCTGCTGACTGTGTTCTGTCAGCAAGCCCCCTGGGAGGTGAGTTGAATCAGTGGGTTAGTCAGACTCTTCAAGTACTTTTCTATTCAGCCAGACTGAGGAAGAAGAGGAAAGAAGTTGATCTCAAAGGTCCTGGTTTCTGTGTCTTTCCTTACAAACCACGGTAGTTTATACTAGCTTCTGCAGTGTGGCACAGTGAATATTCAGTGCTTGTCTAAAAAAAATAATCCTTGTTATAGCAGTGAATGACTGACTGTTTCATAAGTGCTGAGTGATGTTTTCTCAACTTTTAGGAATTATTTATTCTCAGTTCTTTAGAGTAGCGTTGTGGGTTCCGGCAAAAATGGGTTGTGGTGTCTCGGTCTTAGAATGGTAGATCTTTCTTGTGGCCTTGTGGTACAACTGTATCTGTCAGTTTGGAAATAAACTCCTAGAAGAAAATCAGTTTTCATCTCAGGAAAAAAAAGTACTTGTTGTTTGTGTGCCAGAAATAACCAACATATAATATACATTTTATTTGATAGCAAGTTAGAGCTACACTGTTATTCATCAGTTTCCAAAGTAAGTATGTAGACATTACATGTAAATAAGGCTGCCAAAAAGGCATTGAGAAGTTTCAGAACAAACATTGATCATGAAACATCCTCTGGTATGTGTGCAGTGTAAAACACTAATTGTCTTCTCTTCCCCCTTTTCTACAGGACTCAGTGTTAGTGGATTATTAGTTAGTGAGGAATTGCTGTATGAGCTATTGAAACTGTATATAATCTGAGGTTTGGTGTTTATTTGCAAATAAACAGAGTTGCTCTGAAGACAGAATTATCTTTCCCCAAACTTTCTTACCTTTGTCTTTCCAGTAAAAGACAGTGTTATTAACCACTCAGGTTATGCTATGAACATCTGCAGGTCAATTCCAAGGAGAATTAGCTTCTTAGATGACTTCTGTAGTTTTCCACCTAGACTACCCAAGGTATGCGTGTAAAATGTTGGGAGATCATTTTGTGAACAGTCTTCAAACTGTTGCTACCCATGTCATACCAAAATGCTTTGTGTCAGTTCACTGACTTTCTGTTTTAAAAACGTGCTGCTTGGAAGAAAGCTTGCAAAGTACTGCTTCAGTTCCAATGGCTGTATTTGCTGTGTTTCATGATGTTCATATGTGCAGTTGGGTCACTGCTACAAGGTATAGTCTGTTGAGGTGGGGATAGAATTTTCATTTAGCTGCATACTCAACAGATCTCATTTCTCTCCCCCAAGTCTGAGAAAGCAAATTTGGAGAAGTTTCAGGAGACTGGCAGAAGTTGCACCTGTGGTTTGAAGTCAGTTACTCATTTTTCAATTTAAAGTGCTAAAGATTTTTCAAAGAAAGGATTGTTAGAATTATATAATCTAAAAACCAGCTTGTTCTTCCTACTTATGTACAACTCTTGGTATTGGCAGTTTTGAGAAAACAATAAAATGACAGTGTAAAGACAGACTATAAGGAAACATACTAATGTGTTATAATCAGAGGTAGCTTTTTAAATCAAGGTTTGATCTGGTCAGTCCTCTGGTACCCCATATACACCTTGTGTGACAAAACACTCACAAAGTATTATTCCTGTTATTCTAAAGGGTGGAAGTTTAACCTTATTGCCTTTCCCATAATGCTCTTTCCCATCAAAGAACCTTGTCATTATTTGCCTTGGAGAGCCAGAAATATCAGCTGAATTGTTAATGTCTTTCCAGTTTGAGTCAATCTCTCTGCATATAAAATTCTAATCTGGGCAATAAAGTTTTTTCAATCTAAGGAATTAAGCCAAGTTTCATTAAGGTCAGAACAACTTATCTTTCTTCCATATATATTTTATTTTACAATAAAAGCATCTGTGTTTAAACTTGGTATGGATTTATTGCTGTATATTGGTGAGGAAATGGAGAAATGTAGGAAAAGTGCAAGTAAAAGAAAGGTTATGCTGTTGAAATTGAATGTTTATTTTAGAGGTGGTGAGGAAGGAGGTGAACAGTGTGCTGTTGTTTTGAAATAAGTGGTAATTTTAATTTGGAAGGGACTTATGCAGGTCATCTCCTGTTCCAAGGAAGGTAAAGTTCAATTAGGCTGATCAGGACCTTGTTCAGCTGAGTTTTGAGAATCTGAAAAGGAAGAGATTTAACAGTCTCTCTCTCTGCAGCCCTGTGGATTTCTTTCCTCTTGTATCTAACTGACAACTTGTGACTGTTGCTCATTCTCCGTTTTTTTTCTTCCACTCCAAGCAGTGTCTGCTTCTATAAGGATTTTTTGGAAATGCCCCTTTTAGTCTGTTGAAAATTGCATTGAAATATCCACTCTTCACACAAGACAAACCTTGCTCTGCCAACTTGGTACCTTGTGTGTCCTAGCCCCCACTGCTGGAATCCCTCCAGTTGGTCAGCATTTCTTTTATAGTAGCCTGAAACTGGACACAGTATTCTAGACTTGGCTTTACAAGTGCTAAATAAAGGGGAATATTTACTTGACCTGATTTGCTGACTGCTTTCCTAATGAAGACCAATATATGGTGAGCCTTCCCTGCATGTCAGGGTGTTGTTGGCTCATGTTCATCTTGTCTGCTGGAGTCACCCCAGAACCTTTTCTGCAGCAATGTTACCTGACCCATTGTTCTCTAGGTCATACTTTTCATGGCGTGGGGTTCTTCTGTCTTAGGTATGGGACTTTACTGTTTTTGAACTTCAGGTGTTTTACCAACCTAATTCTTCTAGTGTGTTAAGGTCCATCTGAGTGGCAGCCCTGCCTTTTAATGTATTGATAGTTTGTCCCCTGTTTCATGTCATCCACATGATGGGGGTGTGTTCCAGCTTACTGTCCAGGTTGTTGGTGAAGATGTTGGAGTATTCCAGTTACTTCCACATCTTCTCCATGATTCCCCAAATTGACAGTCTCCAATAGTATCTTTTTATTCAGGAACCTTTGTATCAGCAGACTAAACTGCATCCTCAGCTCTTTCTTCGTCCTTACAGGAGAGTGGCCAGGTTAATTTGGCATGATTTCCTTCTAGTAAACTTGTGATAGCTGTTTCCAATCACTTTTTTTACCCTTTGTGTATCTAGGCATTAGCTTCTCTGAAGATTTGCTTCATAATATCCTAGGGACTGAAGATAAGCTGGCCAGCCTGTAGTTCCTCAAATCATTATTATTCTCCTCCTTTTTGAAGATGGTGTCCTTAAGGGGAATCCCCTGATTTCTCTAACTTTTTAAAGCTGGTAACGAGTAACCTTGAGCTTGCACTAGCCGGCTCACTGGCACCTTTGGGTGCATCTCCTCTGTTCCCATGGACGTGTATTTGTCCAACTTCCTAGAGTATTTCCTAAATCATTCCACTCTCTACCAGCAGAGACAACTGAGAGCCACAAAAATGCTACTAAAGACTCTGATGCAGAGGAGATGCTTAGGAGTTTCTGCATTATTTGTTATTAGTTTGACCACCCTGTTTAGTAGCAGGCCAGCATTTTCTTGTGATGGCTTCCTTTTTTTAGTTGGGTTTTCTGTATGTTTTTTTTTTCCCCTCCCCACTGCATATAGACTAATACAGGTTGCTCTTGCTAGTCTCTGTATTGCTGCCCAGTTTCAAACCCACCCTAGCCTTGACCTTCCTAATTCTGCTCCTTAGTATCCAGCAATGCTTCTTTATTTATCTTTAGTAATCTGTGTCTGCTTCTGCTCTTACATGCTTTTGCTTTTGCACTTCAGTCAGGAATTCTTAATTCAATCAAGATGTTCTCCTGCTGTGCTTGGTCATTATTTTGCTTGTCAGGAGGGACTGCCTTCATACTTTGAGGAGGTTGCCCTTGATGCTCAACCAGCTCTTCAAGGTTCCAATGTCCTTTAGGGCAACATGCCCTGGGATCCCACCTACTAGTTCCTCTTAATTAGCTGAGGTTTGCTATCTGGAAATCTGGTTCTGCTACTTGCTTTTGTTGCTTCCCTCTATAACTTAACCTTCAGCGTCTCGTAGTCGCTGCCAAGGCTGCCTCCACCATCGTTTCTTCTTAGTCTACTCCAGAGTAGCTGGTCAAGTGGAATACCTCCTCTAGTGGGCCTGTACAGCACCCGCAGTAAAAATTATTACTGCTCACTCCTGGATTTTTTAAATTTATTTTGTACCATGTTGCCACCTCAACAGGGATGAGGTGGTGGACCTGGTCTGTCCCCATCACCCCCATCCCCCTGCCCAGCTGTCACATCATCTCCCCCTGCGCCTTCTTTAACAGTGACCTATGATAAACTTCTTCCAGTGCTGAGGATATAAACTGCTTCACCCTTTTGATTGTGTGGTTTGTAGCACATGCCATAAAAGCATCTATTTCTTGGCTTACCCTTCTGATTTTGATCTATAAACTGTGAACAATTTTAAGTGTTCCATAGTGGAGCTGCATGTTTGTGTAGCGCTCAACCCTGCCCATCCTTCCCTCTTGCTGCTTGAGGAACCTGCATCCATCTCTCACAGTATGTTGGTTGTGTGAGCTATCCTGTTGTGTCTCTAATTCCAGTACTGTTATGGGTCTGCAGCGGTGCATGAGCTGTCATTTCTTCCTGTTGGCATAACAGGCTGTACGCTTTTGTGTGCAGGGTTTCATTCTACTCATCTGCCCTACTTTTTCCCTGGAACCCTGTCTGGTATGTCCTTCCCAGTCTCTGTTCCTCCACTTATCCGAAGGCTTTGGTTTCCATTCCCTGGTGAACCTGGTTTAAAGCTTTTCTCGCTAGGCTTAGCAAGCTTGTTGGTAAAGGTACTCTTGACCCCCTTTGTAAAGTAGATCCTGTTTCTCCCCAGTAGTCAGCATTTCTCTGAGGATCCTGTGTTCATAAAAACACTGATACTTTGCTGCTGTTAGCGGGCCTGGTGGAAGGTGGTGATCTGCAGATGCCTCTGCTTGAGTGCTTGAGGCTTTCCCTTTGGCAGGTTCAAGAGGACCACCACACTGACCATTGTGACTTAGTGCAGAATATTCACAGTCTCCCGTCGTGATGCTGTTAGGGCCAATGTGGATGGTATATAGTTTGTGAGCAAAGTGATCTGTTTGCAATTATGCTACATATAAATGGTAAAATTGTTTTTAAACAGTGACAACCCAAGTGTCCTATTTGGAAGGCATGTGGTAATTTTTTTTTTTTAAAGTAACCTGTGGTTAACACTTCTATTGAGGATTCTGACATTACTCAGTGTTGTGTCAGGAAAAGACTTTGAAGAACTGAGCCACCTAAATTGTTGCTGATCACAGCTATGTGTAGACATGACAAATGCATGTCATGCTACAGAATCATAGTTAAAACCTGTTTCTCATGTACTTAATACAGCGCTTTATACAGTTCTGCATAACTTAGCCAAGGTTAGCCAGTTTAGTACTTCATAGATGTCTTACAGCAAGCTGGAACTTGCCAGTAAAGAATCAGGACTAAGGAGTCTGACTTCCATATTCTAATCAGATCTTGATCTCCCTACATGTACTTATTAGCTCTAGTTAATGTTGAGGATGTAACTATGGGAGCTGCCTGAGATATCTTGAAATAGTTTTCCATACAAGCCACTAGATATGGTTTAGATTATTTTACATTGCTGCTAGGGTGTATTAATTTTCAAACTACACGTAGAAGACTGATTTGTTAGCACTACATTGAATTATTCAGTATAAGAATGCTAATTAAGAGAAGGTGGGTCTGTGGTAAATTCAAGAAAAAAATACAAAGCTAATGCTACTGGGATTACATAGTAAAGAACATAAATCTGAACAAATACCAACATTGATAATCGCTTGTGCAGTGAATGGTCAGTATCATGTTTGTGGCATATTTTCTCTACGATTTGGGCTTGGGGAGAAGAATGACACTTGCTGCCCTCACTTGCTTCATGTGATCCCATACCTAAGTTATACTTGAGTAAAACTGGTAATTCTCCTGTGATAATCAGTTCTTATTCTGTCCATTATTGTGATACTGAGGTGTCTCCTCAACCCCTTCCTCTTCCTGCAATTATAATTGCCTCCATTAGTTTCAGATAATTACTGGAAGTATTAGATTAGACCTTGTCATTGTAAGTAATTTAGATGTCATGATTTGGTGCCTCACTCAAGGCATAGGCTGTGATTTTTGTTTGAAGTGCACTGTCTTCACACAGCATGCAGATCTGCTTAAAAAAAGAAGTCTGAAAGGTGATTGCTCCGAAAGGAAGTGCAAGGAAAGCATCTCTAGGAAGTCTAGTCTCCTAGAAGGGTGTAGCAGACAGTGGGAACCAGGATCTAATGTTGACTTCAGGCTAGAGCCTGAATAAAAACCATACATCCAGAGCAGGATAGCAACATTGACTGTAACACATTCCTAGCATTAAAAAAAAATTATAGTTTTAGAATCCTGGAGTGGTTTGGGTTGGAAAGCACCTAAAAGCTAATTTAATTCCCATCCCCTGCTATGGGCAGGGACACCCTCCACTAGACCAGGTGTCCCAAAGCCCCATCCAACCTGGCCTTGGACACTGCCAGGGAGGGGGCAGCCACAGCTTCTCTGGGCAGCCTGTGCCAGGGCCTCGCCACCCTCACAGGGAAGAATTTCTTCGGAATATCTAAATCTGCCCTCCTAGAGTTTTAACCCTTCTGTTTCTTTCAATAACTACCACACAGTACTATCAATGGTATTATTTCTATGTCAACAACTGTTAGAGATTACTGGATATTACTTAGAGGGCAAGCTGTGCGCTATGTGCGACACCATTCTCTACTTAGCTGGTTCTTCTGTAAGTTGAAAGTCACAAGGTCACAGACACTACACTACTTGTATAGAGACGGATAACCATCCATGTGGGAAGAGCCTGTGATTTAGGATAAAGAGAGGAGGAGACATAATTAGGAAGTATTTTGATGCTGACTTTAAGAGCTTATTTGTACTTCTGTAAGATTTTGTGAGTAAATAAACGATTGGAGGGAGTTTGGATCTTGTTTGTGTCCTTTGTTGCTTCCAGCAATGGGCAGGCTCAAAATGTATCTGCCTCATCTATTCCACTAAATTGCATCAGGCTTCTGCTAGTCTCTGTGTGATATAAAGAGCAGCCATACGTTGTTTTGTTGTTTATTTTATATAAAATATATATAAAAATAATTTCCCCCCAAAAGAGTGGAGTTTTTTAATAGCTTGTATATATGAAGACCTAAGCTAGTGCTGCATTTAGGTCATCTGTTCTTCAAACCTTTTACTACAAGTTTAGAATGATGGAATGCATTGTAAAAGCCAAATGGGGTTAATAGGTATCCTCATCACATGGAGGAAAAATAGAATAAACCATTTCAGTAGGAAGTGACCTGTGACGATCATCTAGTCCAACTGCCTGACCACTTCAGGGCTGACCAAAAGTTAAAGCATGTTGTGATGGACATCGCGCAACTGCCTCTTAAACATTGACAGGCCTGGGGCATTGACTGTCTCTCTAGGAAGCCAGTTCTGGTGTTTGACCACCTACTTGGTAAAGAAATGCTTCCTCATGTCCAGTCTGAACCTCCCCTGGTGCCACTCTGACCCATTCCCACACATCCTGTCGCTGGACACCAGGGAGAAGAGATCAGCAGCTCCCTCTCCATGTCGTGTCCCCCCCCCCACCCCCTCAGGAAGCTGTAAGGGAGTAATGAACTTGCCCCTCAGCTTCCTTCTCACCAAACTAGACAAGCCAGAAGTCCTTAGCTGCAACTCACAAGACATGTCTTCAGCCTTTTCACCAGCTTTGTTGTCCTCATCTGGACACATTCAGGTCCCTTAACATTCTCCTGAAATTGTGGGGCCCAGAGCTGCGCGCAGTGCTCAAGGTGAGGCCGCACCAATGCTGAATACAGTGGGATAATCACCTTTCTTGACTGGCTAGTGATGCTGTGTTTGACGCACCCCAGGATGCGGTTTGCCTTCTTGGCTACCTGCAGACTTCCTTTGAGCCTGCTGTCGACCAGCACTCCTGCATCCCTTTCTCCAGGGCTGCTTTCCAGCCACTCCTCTCCCACTTTCTACTCCATTCCAAGTGCAGGATGTGGTGTTTGGACTTGTTAAATTTCACACCATTAATTATTGCGGAATGCTCAGATCAATCTCAATGGGTCTGTAAGGCCTCCTGTCCCTCATGAGAGTCGATAGTGCCTCTGAATTTGGTATTATTAACAAACTTGCTCATGCTGCGTTCAACTTCTGCATCCTGATCACTGATTAAAAATACTGAATGCTAGGTGTCCCTACAATTAAGCCCTGAGGAACAGTGCAGATGACAGGTCAGCAGCCAGATGTAGCCCCATTCATTGGAACTTCAGCAAGTTCTTCACCCAGTGCACTGTGAACCTGCTTATCCCACAGTTAGACAACTTCTCCCTCACAGCATCCTTCTGGACAGTATTAAAAGCCTTACTAAAATTCCAAAAACCAGCATCTTCTGCTTTCCTTTCATCTCTAAGGCAGGTGATCTTGTCATAAAAGGGTATCAAATTAATTAAGTGTGACTTTCCCTTTTTTGACTGCTTGGTGATTCCATTGTTCTTTAAGTGCCTTTCAGCAGTGTGCTGTATAATCTTCACCATAACTTTTCCAGGAACTGAGGTTAGACTAAAACATCTGTAGGTTCCTGTGTCTTCCTTCATGCCCTTGTAAATTGGAATAATTCCAGTCAGCAGGGACCTCAATCACTAATTTTTCAAAAACTAAAGCTGCCTTAGAAATATATACTTACCTTTTGTTCAAACCATCATTTAACTTACTGGGTGTTCCTTAGCAGCTAGATACTTTGGAATCCCTTTACTTTGGGGTGATATGCAGGCTTTAAATGTCAACTGAAACTAAAGAATTGACCACTCCAGATTTATTCCAGTTGTCATAAACATACCTAATCCTGCTTTTCAGAGTGATTTAGTTGTAAGTGATACTAGTACCAAATCACAGAATGCTTGAGGTTGGAAAGAACCTCTGGAGATCATCTGGTCCAACCCCCCTGCTCAAATAGGGGCAGTCTAGAACCAGATGTCCAAGACCATATCCATGTGGCTTTTGAATCTCTCCAAAGAGGGAGACTCCACAACCTTCCTTGGCAACATAGTCCAGTACTTGGTCTCCTTGTGATTAAAAATGTTTCTCCTGATATTTAGAGGGACTGTCCTGTGCTTCACTGGGGACCTGTTGCTGCTGGCCCTGTCCCTGGGCAGTGCTGAAAAGGGCTCTATTCTCTTTGCAATTTTCTCTCAGATATTTGTACACGTTGATGAGGTCCTCCGTGTGCCTTCTATTCTCCAGTCTGAATTCTGAGCCTTTCCTCTTAGGAGAGATGATCTTAGTGATCTGGATGGCCCTTTGTTGGACTCTGTAGCATGTCCATGTCTCTGTTGTACTGGGGAGGCCAGAAGTGGACCCACAACTCCAGGTGTGACTTCACTAGCGCTGAGTAGAGGGGAAGGATCACTTCCAGTGACCTGCTGGCAAGACTCCTTGTAATGCAGCTCAGGGTGCCATTTGCTGCCTTTGTAGTGTGCAGAATACTTAAATATCGTTAGTGTTGTGCAAACCCAAATGCAATAGACAACTTTGGTCTACAGAAACAACCTAATTAGAACTTTTGGACAATGTTTGTGTCCAATAAGAGTAGAAATGGTGTGTGTATGAATGGCTCAGCTTCCATATTGCCACAGTTAAATAACGTTTGTGCTTTAGAAGGGTTTTTTCCTTGAGAATTTTGTTTTTCAGTGATACAAATAGGGGGTATATGTTCTGCAAGAAGTTTAAATTGCACAAAAATAAGTGAATAATATTTAAAAAACTTTTTTTATTTGTGGTTGCATGGACAGTGTTCAGTGCATCAGTACACTAATTTTTGCAAAGTTCATTTTGTGTAGGGAAGGTAAGTGTGCTTTCTTGGCTTGTTGAGTAAGGCTGGAAATTCATAGTGTATCTCTAAATACTTAAAGATATTAAAGCTAAACATGTCTGTTATTATGCATACACTTGTCTGTGTTTAGCAATAATGCAGCAGGACTTGCTTTAGTGACTGCGTGACATTATATAGATGATTATTATATGCAGGCATAGGCACGAAGCACAAGTGGATGCATGTAGGAGTTGGGATCGATGTGTCTCAGCACACTTACGTGAGTGCTTTCCAGAGTAAGCCTGTTCTCCATTCTTTTTCCCTGTTACTCTTATTTGTGATAAAAATGCCTCGTGCTCGCTGCTTAGTTCTTTTAGATGGGATTCACTTTTGTGAACCCTGCTGACTGCTGTATGTGTTTTGACATTGCTTAAAACACATAACTGTGCTAGCACTTTCCATCCCCAGGTGGAGTATCAGGCTGCAGAGCTCTAGAGCTTGCTGTATTCTGGTTTGGTGGATTCTCAGCCCTTAGCTGCTTTACCTTTTCAGTACAGGTATTCTGTTACCGTCTGCTCTTGAGAGCTGGATTTTGCCGTGCAGCTGCTAAGCATTTCTTCATCTAGAGTTGATCCAAAAATCTCCATGTGGTTTAACCACTAATTTTCCAAGAACTAAGGCTCATCTCCTTACAATAATACAGTGCATTGAAGAGAGACACTCTCTGCAAAGGCTGCTAAGCACAGTTTCTCATAATACCTGTTTCTAGGTGAAAGTGGGTGGCCAGTTGTATGCATTATCTTGCCATAAATTTGTCAGTGCTTGGGATCATTCTTTGATGCGTGTTCAGGATTGAAGTCAGGAATTCAGGACATTTTACTGGTTCTGAAGTGGAGGGATTTGGGAAAGTTCTGACAAAGCGTTATGTTCAGCATGTCATAAATCATTCATAGAGTCATAGAATAGCCTGAGTTGGAAGGGACCTACAAGGATCATCAAGTCGAACTCCTGGCTTCACACAGGGCCAGCCAAGTCAGCATGTGGCTGAGTACTGTGACTGAGCATCATGTGACTCTCAGTAAAGAACCTCTTCCTAATATCCAACCTAAACCTCCCCTGTCCCAGCTTCATAAAGTTCTATCACTGGTCACTAAGGAGAGGAGATCGGCACCTGCCCCTTTGATCCCCCTTATCAGGAAGCCATAGACTGTGATGTGGTCTCCCCTCAGCCTCCTCTTCTCCAGGCTGTACAAACTGAGGGATTTCAGCCTCTCCTCATAAGACTTCTCCTCCAGACCCTTCACCATCCTCACTGCCCTCCACTGGACGCTGTCCAGTAGTTTTGTGTCCCTCTTCTACTGCAGTGCCCAAAACCACACTCAGTACTTGAGGTGAGACTTCACCAGCACAGTGTAGAGCGGGACAATCCCCTCCCTGGACCGGCTGGCAATGCTGTTCTTGATCTCTCCCAGGATATTGTTGCCCCTCCTGGCTGCCTGGGCACACTGCTGGCTCATGTTTAACTCACTGTTGACCTAGACTCCCATATCTCAGCGTGGCTGGCCTCCTGTGTCTGACCCCAGTCTGTATGTGCAGCCAGAGTTGAATGATACCGTATTTCATAATAGCTACGGCTTAAATTGCCTGGAGCATGACTCTTCAGATAATCACTTGTAGTGTACTTCAGAAAACTTTCGTCTCACATAATGAGGGTTGTCTCTTACTTCAGATATCCTTCTGACTATAAGTCAGCTTATTTTACAGGTGACTTAAAAGGCCCTTCTTGCTTGACTCCAGATCAGGTAGGTGGTTTCACTCCCTTGGTGCTGTGTTGGAGCTGCGTATAACAGGGCTTTCAGTTCTCCTGGTTACAGCCCTTTAAAGTGTCATAGCAGCTGGCACAAATGCAGGCTTTGAGCAGCGTGCTACCGAGCAGAAACACTGAAAGATCTCTGAGATCTTTCAAGGAATTCATGTAAGGAATGCATGATACGCAGCAGAGGCGGTAACTGCTTGCTGTGGAGCGTGGAGCTAATGCCACCATCGATGTCATCATCTGCTTGCATAGGGGAAGGTTTGTAAAAGTCAGTGGGACTCTTTGGACAGAGTAACACATGTACTTATTTGGAAAGCAGTGCCCATTCGAGTGGCTCCGACTCTGCTCTGTCCTTGCTGGCTATGCCGTGAATTGAATCAGGGAACTGATTTGTTGGAAAAGTAATTTGGCAGGCAGGTTTATTTTTAACTAGGGTCAGTCACAGTTGTTGAGTGGAAGGGGTGACACGCAGTGGGAATTACTGCTGTAGGTTGCAGTGAAAGGAGGGACTGGAGCTTGGCACCACTCTTTAAATAAACGTATGTGTAACTGTGCCCTTGGGCTCCACGCCCAGGTTTTATGAGACTGGATAGAAGCTGGAATAGCAAAGTGGCTCTGTTTGTTAAATAATTTAAACTTGTTATGAGCAGCTCAAGAGCAGCTAATCTTGCTGACTAATAATTTTTTCTTTTCTGTTGAGTCATTCTGTTGGCTTAGAGTGATTATGAGTGGGTTTTTTGTTTCTTGTGGGCTTTTGGTGGTGTTTTTTTTGGAGGGAAGCGTGGACGTATACCAACACTTTCAAAACTGGAACGGGAAGAAATTGTTATTGCTTAACTTATTTTCTGTATGGGATTGGAAAAATAGAGAAGGTGGAAAAATGCAGTTCTCTTGCAGCCAAATCAGAGTATTCAGGTTTTGCAGTTTCTTGCATTTCTAAGAATATGTAAAGTTCATTAGTTCTTATATTAAAGCATCAATGCACTGTAATTGAATATAATTTCAGTTGCATGAATTTCCTTGAGAAATTTCATCACATGGGACAAATTGTGCAGGTGTGTTTTGCTTTTATTGTAAATTACATGTTGATCAAAATCTGAGAAGTGTTCTCAGGGGGTCTGGTACCTGCAAAAGATTCACTCCTGCTGTTATTCTGATAACACTTGTTCAGGAGCTTGTATGTTCCTATTACGCTGATCTAAAGTAATGAAGATAAGCAACTGTGCTAGCTGATAACTGACTCAATAGTCCGTGTACTTTATGAAGCCTATAAATGAAAAGCTCACTCACCTTTTTTTCTCTTTCTGTATTGTATTTTCTTTGGTAATGAAATGTCTCTCAGCTTGTTGCCAGTTGATACAGCGTATTATATAATTTGTGATAGTATATGAATTCTGTAACACGTTAGAGGAGTAAATAAGAGGTGTTTTGGACTGCCTAGTCTACACCACCTCTTTATTTATAGTAGTTGTTTAATAATTATTTTTTTAGCTTTAAAAATGAAGTTTGCCTGTTCTGTTTTAAAAAAAAAAGCACCAAGCAAAAGTGACTTCTTAGTGTTTCCTTTGTGATGTTTTTCCAGAGTTCAATAAACACCCTCTTGCTTTTTTTTTCCTACTCTTCGAATTTTCAGTTTTGTTTCTCAGTTGATACTGTTACTTGACTAATTTGAGAGTACCTTTCTGTTCATCCTGGCTGAAAAATAAACAGCAAACATGGTATGGAAGAGAGCTGGGTGTAACTGCAAGATGTATTCTAGACTTCAAGAAGTCTGAAGTTCTAAAGAGCCTCAACTCTTCTGTCTTAATTCTCAGAAGTAACTGAAAGTCAAGTTATTAAAGAACAAAAAGAAACCTGTTAAAAATTCAGTGGGACCATAGAAGATAGTATTATGCACTGTTAAATGTTATTTAAAGGAATGTTTTTTAGAGACCAGAAGATATTAAGAGTCTGCAACTACTTTGAAAGTTGTGGGCTGCCATGTTGCATTATCTTCACATAGTGGTAGTTGTGCTTATTAAGATGTGGCTTGTCCTACAGAGTATATTCTGTTCAACTTTAGAGCATGATAGAACATGATATAGCACAATCCACATGGGCTATCTACACTTAAGAACTAACAGGAAACCTTTGCATAGGCAGCAAACTAATTAATATTGTTGGTAGATATTTAAAAAAACAAAACCTGTGTTAAAGGGTGAAATTTAAGAGCCATATGGTCAATCTGATTATATTTTCCTATGAGGATAACATCTAGCAATTGTCAAGCGATGCAGGTAATTTTAAAAGAATGCCAGAGTTCACTGAGCAGTCATTCTTTGCATCAGTTGACAACAATAAAAGAATGGCAGTGGTGGGAAAAAGCCTGTAGCATCTGGTTGGCATCCATTGTCAATCCTTTCTGTAACTGTCTACATATTAGAGGAAGAACTGATAAGTTATTGGCAGATTCCAGCATAAGACATCTTGGCTGTCCTTTTTCAGGGCTGAGTAGGGTTTTGGGAAGGTCTTTGGACACATTTGTATGGGTGTAGCTCTACCGCTTTGTGTCAGTATGGAGCACAGGCAGAGTGAGAAATAGTTATTTTCAAAAATTAGCATTTACTTACATGCCATGTCAAACGTAAGGCAGTGGCCTTAAAAGGAATCACTTACTTGACATACTTAAGTAATATTCAGTAAACTAGTTGGAAACTGTTGGGGCATTTGTATTCTTCCACACTATTTTATCTCCTTACAGACAATAAGTATCAAACAGTCCCTGACAATTACATTTCTTACAAGCTTTGTGATAAATAATTATTTGGCTATTTTCTCAACGTCTTTATCACTTGCTTTTTGTTTCATGGTTTTTTCTTCTTGTGAAGAAGCTCTCAGTTCATCGTTTTGAATTTGCAGATTGCCAGCAATGTAATACTAGTGTTGGTGGACAAAAGCTTATTACTACCATGTGTAGACTTAACAGGCATTTGTATGTAGGAATTTAAGAAATAAAGAAAATGTGGCATTCCTTTAATTGCTCTCCAAGTGTAGGACTGTGCTCATTTGTTAGTCAAACTGTGTAAAGAGTTTAAGGGCATGGATAATTGAGGAACAGCTCTAGCCTTCCACAGTAGAGAAAGGGCTATCTGTTTTTCCAGGGAAGTATTTGGGTATGTGCATGGTATTCTAGTCCAGTGGTAACCACCATTACCTTTGTTTTGACAAAGTTCATGCATAACTTGACATTATGAATGATCTTAATGATAAATGTATTAGTTGCATATTTTAGAAACTGTGCAGTGGTCTTTCTGAAGGATATCAACATCTAAAGAGTAGTGACTCCTGTTTGACAAGCAGGAGAGTATTGCATGTTCTGCCATCTGATCTGCATCAGTCAGCCCTTCTGTAGTTCTGCAGCTCTAATCGGACTGTAGATATGTAATAATCCATTAACTGAGTTGTAAACACTATTTGGCATATTCCTGTATTAAAATACCCAAGGTATGTTTTCTGTACTGTTTGTAATAATCATTATGAAATGATTATGTTCTGAATAATTAAAATATGTAGAATTTATGTGTGTATCTGAAAATGGTTTTATGCTTTCTTGCAGCTAACGGAAGATGAAATTGCAACTATTCTGAAATCCACTCTTAAAGGACTTGAATACTTACACTTTATGAGAAAAATACATAGAGATATAAAGGCTGGAAACATCCTTCTTAACACTGAAGGACATGCAAAATTAGCAGATTTTGGTGTGGCTGGCCAGTTAACAGTAAGTACCTGTGGAGAGATCATTTTAAAATGCTTTAGTGCTCCTAGCCGTGGCTTTTTACTTGTGTCATTTTCTTTTACCTCCAATTTTGTCTGAGT
Organism: Zapornia atra; assembly: GCA_013400835.1. Taxonomy (NCBI): domain Eukaryota; kingdom Metazoa; phylum Chordata; class Aves; order Gruiformes; family Rallidae; genus Zapornia; species Zapornia atra. Next base: position 26,744 of record VZTU01001868.1, on the reverse strand, counting down.
AGTGCCTGGCGGTACAGGTAGAGCTAACATTCTTTATCATGGTGAGTATTTAATGTATTGCAAGGTTATTTAATTTCAGTTGGTTATTTTTCTAACCCAGTGTATTTCACCTGCCTGATGATCCCACTTTAATTTTTTTTGTTTGAAGTTTATGGTCATTGGTACCTGTTTGGCCTCTGGAGGCTGATGGGTGAATCTGGCCTTAATTGGAAGCCACTGCCACTTGACCTTTGGGTGGCTAATTTAACTTTGAAATATAATATTAATATCAAAATAATGTAAAACATTCTCTGTTTTAATTGCATACATAATATAATTACAGGATACAATGGCAAAACGTAATACTGTTATAGGAACCCCATTTTGGATGGCTCCTGAAGTAATACAAGAGATTGGCTACAACTGCGTGGCAGACATCTGGTCCCTTGGTATCACTTCAATAGAAATGGCTGAAGGAAAGCCTCCGTATGCTGATATTCATCCCATGAGGGTAAGTGCATGTGGTGGTGTTTTCTTTGTTGTATTAAAAAAACCCCAACCTAAAAGTAAATTAAAAAAATAATAAAATTGTACATTTATGAACAAAGATGTTAAGGCTAAGAATTTTTACTTGCTGCCTGGCTTACTATTTATTGCAGTTTACCTGTGTTTTAACATGTCTCTGTAAGGTTTCAAAACGCCTTTATGTCCACTTGAGAGAGAACTGAAGATGTAAGTGCTGAATTGACTTGAAGGCAACGTTTAGAGCTTATTCTGCACGGTGCCTGCACTTGGAGAGTGCTGTAACCAAGAGGCCATCTCCTTTGAAAGGCAATTTTGAAAGTAAAGATGGCCTAGAGAAGGATTCCAAATTGTCCTAGGTTTGCACTGCTAATATTAGCAGCCCTTGACAGTTTTTATTTATTACTGACTCTTCAAGTCTGTTACTGAATTAGTTTACTGTTTGCAGAAGAAAGTATAAATAGAGTTAGTCGCTTTGAGAAGTTGGAGTCATAAAGGAATTACTTGGAGAAGTTCATGGGGAATGATGTTTCTCTAGAAGTAATTGTTGCCACTGTTAGTCATACTTTTATTTTTTTGAAATGAGCTATGGAGTAGCTACACTGCTCTGAGCATCAATAAATAATCTCTTCTTGAATTGTTTATATCTAAAGCCCATTTGGTGTTAGCAAGGCACTTTATATTGCTAAAGGTGGGGTTTTTTTCATCTTTGTGCTCTACTGCAAGAATGGCAGCCACACTAAGTTATGTAATTCCATTTTCCTTTGCTGGTGCCTCGTGTGCAAGGACCTTCAATATAAGGAAGCCACCGCTGTTGAAAGCAAAGGTTCATATATTACTGTAAGGTGATGCATATCTAACTTGAGGGGTATTTAGAGCTGCTGGGTTCTTTTCTGTTTTTCCTTCTCTCTTTTTTTTTTTTTTCCTCTTTTTTTTTTTTTTTTTTTTTTTTTTTTTGGGGTGTGTGTGCTTTTTGGAGCAGAGATGTTTCCTGAAGTTTTATGGCAATGTGCAGCTTGGTTAAAGCAAGTGAGTGTCTTGCGTTTAGAAACATTACATAATTTTGGAAATGAAGCTGAGTAATTTTCCTGCACCATATTTTTTTTTTCCTATGCAATTAACTATTTTTAAATTAGTGTTTGAACCAAGAATACTCAGATGAAAGCTGAGAACAGAGTAAGTATCTCTGGAGCTTTGTTTTTGATGGGAATTTAATTAAAGATGAAGTAACATTAAAAATATTTGGAAGACCTATTGATTACAAATTAAATACTTTTGATCACGCTGGGGTTTTTGGTCATACTTTAAATTAAAATGTCTTCATTACATCTGGGTCCCTTTTAACATCATTACATATGTAGTTTCACTGGCTGTTGAAAGGTGAGGACTACATTATCTGAGAGGATTTTTATACGTATTACAATAGCTGCTTATAAATCAAAGGTCACTGAGTTTGAAAGCCTGTGAATCTGTTTCATTCTTGTAATCAAATGAATGCTATCAAAGGCCAAAGTAATTTAGCACAACAATTCTGGATTACATAGAACATGTGTTCTTGTTAATAAATTACGTTATGGTTTTTAAGGGCTTGTATGCAGTTAGTACTCTTTTGTATATTTGATACCTACAGTTTTTCTTAATTTTTATTAGTGAGTTGTTACAGTGGTTAACGAGAAGTACACAGATTTAAGTTGCAATAGTTTTCCCAGTGTCATATGATACAGCTTCACAGAACTTTTGGACATATGTAGATGCTTTCCTACTTTGTTTTAGTTATAACACAGAATTGATACAGGCAAGCATGAAAGCTTGGGCAAATTTTCATTGCCTTTTCTAGATGTTACTGGAGTTCTGTGGTATTTATGTAAGGCACAATTTTGTTACTTGGGAATGCATGTTGAAATTACCATGTGCTCTGTTTTGCTGTAGGCTGGTTGGCACTGCCACAAAGGTAATGCACTGCCAGTAGGCCATTTCCTTGTCAACTGCATTTACAGCTTAATAGAAATATTACATGACTTCTTTAAACAAGTGTTTTGGCAGAGAGGAAATAGCAGATTCCATGCAAACAAGCATAGCTTCCTCTGCTTAACCACACTCCAACTACTCCAAAGAACTGTACTAGTTTCAGCTGGGAAAGAATGAGAAGTGGAGGGGTGCAAAATGGAATTTCATGTGGGGGGGAAAAGCAGCAGGTTATTTCTGTTTTAGTATTCCTGGTTTAGCATATTTGACTGTGTAAGTGTCATCAATTCTACATCCCTCTGCTGCAAATCTGAGTTAAACAGAGCCTGCAGTTATACTTGATTTGAGGCTCAAAGGTCAAGACTGTTTGCCAGCCCAGTAAGTCTAATGCCTCACATATTTAATGTCAGAGTCCTTTTGTGCTTTTGCTCATGATGAAAAGTGAAACTTCTGTATTTTCTCTGAGTTGTCATCGCAGAAGGAGTGTTGTCAAATAGTTTTAAAGGGGGGAGAAAATGCAGATGTCCTCAAGGTTGCCCTAAAAAGTCATGATGCAGCCACTAGAAATAGCAAGGAATTTGCTGCCAAGGCAAAAGTCACTCAAACCTACATAACTGAACCCATCCAGTGAGGCTGAAACCATGTTGATTGCAGTAGGCCATGCAGTAACCAGGGTTCATGTGGCTATCAGTGTTTGCATCTGCCTTTGATTGCTCTGTGGGGATGAGCAGTTACAGATTTATAGTGGAGCTAGTTCCAGGGGGCTTCAGCGTGGTTCTAGAGCAAGACTCAGTCTCCTACTTGGAAGCTGCAGGGGTATGTTTTAATAGCTGTGCTCCCGTGTCCCCCACTGACTGCAGTGTGTGTGCTCTCCTGTTCTGATAAGGTATTTATGTCCTATCACTGCTCGAATTTAATTCAAACCATTAACTGCTGTGTTTAGTCACTCCTCTAACTGCAATATCTGTCTTTATTATTTCTCTTTGTTTCTGATTTTTTTATTTAAATCTGTAAGATAAGCATAAGGGTTGGCATTGTTTTGCCATAGGAGTTGTGATTTTGCTTTTTGTTAAAAATCGGTAATGTGCTTTTGAGATCTTCCATGTTTGCCAATAATCAAGTCACTTCTCAAATTTGTCATGTAAAATTTGTTTCTGGTAGAAGAGCCTTTAAGCAGCAAAGTTTTTACTTGATCATCATATGGCACCTACTGCTGATACTTTGTTTTGTTAACAAGTGGAGTAACAGCACTTGGCCATAAAGCTAGTCTTGAACCTTAAAAATGGCTGTGTTTTCAGGTCCTTTCTCTAGGAACACTGTTTCCACAAATTTTCCTTATATTCAAGCACTGAGATGATGACTTACTGCTGCAAGGCTGTGATTTTTATGAGCAAGTTAAGACTGTTTAAGTGTGGGCTGCTGGTTACAAGGACAGCCTGTCCACTGCTGGGAGTTCCTGATCTTTCTGTTAAGCAAACAGTACCATTTTAGTGGCCTCACGTGGAGTTGGATACAGGAACTGATGTTCTGGGAAGTTAACCTGAGAGAAACCTGCTAAAACTGAGCTGATGAAGTTTTACGAGTACGTATAATGGACAGAAATGGGTTGAGTGGAGTTACTGCCCTTGGCCACAGCTATGCTTTAAGCATTGCAGACTAACTGTAAAACTGCAACCTGCACATTGTTTACTCTTCTTTGCAAGGTTGACTCTTACTGACAGGATGATGTACTTCNAAAAAGAAGCCGCCCTTCCCCTAAACTCTTTTTCTTTCATGCTTATCAGGCAGCTGCAATAATTCATGTTGCTGTGGTATGGCAGAAGCTGGTGGTAGATGCATTTTTCAACACTTCACAATATTGGCCTTTGTTTCTTTATGGTGAGGTTTGCTGGAAATGGACATGTGGGCATCACATGTTCTGTAGTGAATTGGAGGAAGCCAATTTGAACTGCTTCCATTTGCCTTAAGTCCAATCATGATATTTATTTTTCCATGGCACTTACCCAGATTATCCATGCCTCCTGCTTAGCCTGTGTCATTTCCACCCTGGGCTAATCTGTTTGTAATAACTTTTTATTCCTCATGTATCTTACACTATTTCCCATGTTTTTTATTCTGAACATACTGCACTAAAACTGGAAATTGAAGTGAGACTTATTGCTGTGTAAAGCTGCAAGAACCAAGGAAGGTGTCATGTTGAGCATCGCTGTCTCACGGAGACCAGTTTTTCAGTCACTGAGAAAATGACTTACTCTTCTTCCTCAGAAATTGAGGAGAGGTAAAAAGAAAAAACGCTTCTGGCAATACCAGACGACAGTCACTCTTGCATTTCTTCTCTCCAAGAGATGGAATTGTCTCATCAGTTTCTATTATTTTCTTTGAGAGTTCACCTATCTTATCTCAGCATTGCTGCTTTTAATTTAGTGTAGCCTCGTTAAAGTATATTATATGGTTTTCTTATTTTAGTGCCTTCATTTATCTTTAGAAAGAAGTTTAACTTCTGAAAGTCCTTTCCCTTTTAAGAACTTCCTGTAAGACACTTTTTGTTAACTTGTAATTTGAGATCTTGCCTGCTGTTTCTAGATAGCTAATACTGAAAGATTTAAAATATGGATTTTTTGATTGTACATTACTATTTATTATTTTACTGCCTCTTAAACTGTGGAGTGACTGAACTGTGGTAAAACTCACTGAGCATGATTCCTCAAAGAGGTCATAATTCTTAAGTATTTCTGTTGTGCATTCTAGGTTACGGTAGTTCCCTTACAATTAAATAATCTGCATGCCATTAAGCATCTTGAAGTATTAAGATTATAATAGTTAAAATTTAACTCTTGAAAAAAACATGTGAGGCCCTAACACAGTTCTTTGAATGGTAGGAATGCATATAGATAAAAGAACAAAAAACCCTGACTTCCCCTTCCTCTGCATCTTCCATTGTGTCTTGTCTGTCTTAAAAAATCTGGTTTCTCAAGATGGGATTTTATTGTGTGTTGTCTCTCACAATGCTGTATTAATTCTAAACTATTCAATATGAAGCAATGACATACTGTCTAATGCATGTTTACAGGGGGGATGTAAGACACTGATGTTACATGGTTGAGGCAGTAGACTGGAAATGGAGAAGCTGTCTTACTGCAGGTTTCCCAAAGGAAACCTTCTCTCTGTTGGGAGACCTTTGGACCTCTCTAGGCTTTGAATGGAGTTTTTGTATTTGCTTTGCACCCACCTAAATGTAGATGATGGCTGCCAAGGGGTGGTATTTCTTCCTTTTTCCATGCATTTTCATCACCTGCTTCTGTTGTAATGACCATTTAGGGGCCCACGTGATGACCTGGATCACAAAATAGGTCCATCTGAAACTAATAACCAAGTAACAAGAAAGAACTTTCACTGGAATTGGTAGTATGGTGCTTGGACTAGGTAGTGACAAAAATGCGTGGCTGGAACCGGTACGAGAGTTCCGTTTTTGGGGATCAGCCAAGTTGGTGCTGAGGTTGACTTAAAGTAATTTCAAAACCAGATTCTCAGCTGTTTTCTCAGGAATTTATTATTATTAGAACTTAGTAATTATTTAAGGAAACTCCTGTGTATGTACATCCATCAGAGGTCATTATGTATCCAGATACTGTCATGCTTGGGAGCTAGACCTAGCTCGGGAGTTAGGCCATCCTGGTTTGGCTGCTCTGGATTCCATTTGCATTTTTAATGCAGAGCAAGTCTGATAGAGTAGTAAGTGCAGACTGTGGAGCTTCTCTGGAGATGGACCTTACAACTGTCTGTTGCAAGGGACAAACTGATATTTTTGTAGCCTGTCCTACCTGCCCTTTAGGACTTTTTCTAGTGGGGAAAATCGATAAAACGAGACAGGGTTCTAGTCTTTTCATGGGTAGGTATTCTACCAGAAAACCTCCCTCCTTAGTCCCATCTGTTCTTCCATCTTTAAGTGTAATTGTTGTGATATAGCTGAACTTCATGGAATAAACTTCCAGTGGCCTTCACTTTGCATGCAGATGAAAGCAAGTGTTCCTACATAATATATTTGCCTTTGTGGTACTATTTTAGCCAGAATTTCAATTTCTTATAACTTTATTCAAGAGAAAAAATGAGCATGATTAATACCAGACAGGATTTGGCTAACAGAAAATAATGTTCTCTATATAGATTGGGAAAAAAAAAAAATCAGTGTCAAGGGAGTTGCTTCCTGCATGTCACCACAAGAAATACAACTCCATTTGGTAATAGGATGTGGAGCATTTTTCCTTTGAGATAGTATTATATGCTTCAAACCAGTTGCACCTATGCTGATACCAGTGATCATTTGAAAATTATATCTTTGGTAGTTCTTTTCTTGTTCAACAACTTTCTTTTCCGGGTTAAACTCTTCAGGAGGTGAGACTTACTGTATTTAGGGGTTCTTTAAAAAGAAAGCTTTAAGTTTTCATTTAAATACACTCCTATGTCAAATCAGTAAGTAAGTACCTGCTCTGATCAAAATGTGAATAATTGTATGGTGACTTTTTTTGTTTGGATTAAAAAAAAACAGATTAAGACATTTCTTTCAGTAGAAAATTTGAAGAAAAAAGTAGTGGCCAATGCTTTTTCATTCAAGATTTATTTCAGTTGTCAAAATAAACATAGGGGGTTTTAATAATTTTTTTTATACCTTGAAGATTAATCAGTGTTCATAGTGTGCCAACAGACTTTACCTGAACTGCTT
>VZTU01001868.1:0-19492 GCA_013400835.1 Zapornia atra | reverse complement strand
CTGGTATGTTAAGTTATTGCTGAGCTGCAGGCGGGTTCCTGACACCCTGTTCATGACCTGACTTCTTTCAACAAGGCTTCTGGAATCGAGAGATGAGAAATGTTGGACAAATTAAAATGAACGATTGTGTACATTTGAACTTGCACATCTATTCATATTCATTTTTTGTGAGCAAATACCTGATTTGCATATCTAAATGAGATAGATGCATAGATTTTGCTAGAACTTTAGTATCTAGATATTCCATCTACTGATCATCAGGAGAGTTGCTTTTTCTGTGAGTGTAGATGCCAGTTAGTGTTTGCTGTCACTGTAATGAGAGTTGGACTCGATTGCTTATTTTGTCAGTGTTCTTTAATAGGTATGTAAAAGTGTGGGTTGTTATATGCAACTTGAGAAAACACATTTATAAATTATCTGGAATACCATTAAGGCAGCTGGTAACTATTACAGCGATGTCATTTTCGTTAGGTGAAGAGAGACAGATTTTAGGTACTTGGTAATTGTGTCAGTTTGACTAAAGTTTTCACCGTGGTTGAGTTATTTTTAGCAATGGATTGAAACTTAATGAAGTGCAAACTATGGTTCTGCAGAAAAATAATTGTTTGTGGCTCATTGGCAAATTCCTCATGGAACTACAGCGATCCTTCTCCATAGATTATTTTTTATATATATATATAAACCTTAATCTTGTGATTTATAGTTTTGGTTAAAATGTGCTTGACGAGTGCTTATATATATACAGTGAGGTAGGGAGGGTTGAGGTGTTTTCCTCATGGGGTTCCTGTTTGTGGAAGCTCTAGGGGTGGATACAGAATGTATCTTTTGAATGTAACTTCTTTCTTAGTACTTAATGACCGTGGGATTCACAGAGGAAGTGAATTTCAAAAGGATTTAAGTTGCTTATTTATTTGTGACCAGCCCTTCTGTGGACTCACTGAGGAGGACATGGCAGCGAATAATACTATGATGAGTGAGGAGGGCAACCCAGGCAGGTGCCCTGGGGTACAGTCTAGTTTCTTGTAATATAGAAACTAGTTTCTTCCCATATTTCAGCATGCCTAGCACAGAATTTTAATGAAGGTTCCTATACACAAAGAATGGCTTATCAAAAAAAAGGATAAACAGAGTAAAAGAAAGAGTTGTCTTCAGACATCAGAGACTAGTTTAGAGGTGTCCGGTTGCAAAATGTGTAACACCAAAGCCTGTGCTATCTTACTTTACCAGGTTCAGTTGCATGTATCGAAACTCCTAGATAGTGCTGTGCTAGCATGGCAGCATCTAGTTCCCAAGACTTGATGACTTGCTGTGCAATGGAGTAGTATGCTTAATGTCAGTCTCTTTCATGTGGAGAGTTTTTGTAATACTGTTGTGAAAGCAAGGTAGGAAAAATATCATTTGTGCCCTGGCAAAACTTACAGATGAGAAACATTTTCTCCCTAATACTCCAAGGAACTTTTTGAAAAGGTTTTGCCACATTACTTTATCAAGAGTCTGTATTCCTTTCTTCCCACAGAAAAGATTGTCAGATCTGCCTGGTTTATGGGACTCTTGAGAGTAGAAACTATGTAAAAGACTGGATACATACAGTAATTCACTTATCTTTCCCTACTCATTTGCAAAGGGATGCAGAACTGACCTGATAATCTAGTTCCTTTTAATCAAGATACTACCTGGTCAGTATTTGGCTCTTCATAGAGATGAAAAGTGACATAGAGTGACATGTAAAGAGCAGAAGTAAGTAAAACATGGGGTGTGGTGCTTTGATCCTGGCTGCAGGCCAGATGCCCACCAAAGCCACTCTGTCACTCCCATCTTCAGCTGAACTAGGGAGAAAATATAGGCTTAGGAGTCAAGATAAGGACAGGGAGAGATCATTCTGCAATTACTATCCTGGGTAAAACAGATTCAACATGGAATAAAGGAAAGAAAACTCTAATTTATTATACTGCACTGCACATCCAGTGAGACCAGAGTCGGACAATGAGAAGTGTGGCCAGATCCTAAAGCACTTCCCCCCCTGCTTCTTAGCAGACTTCACTTTAGTCATGATTTTGCTTTCTTCTTCCCCCACATTGTGGCACGGGGAGGAGCAGGGAAATGGGGTTTTGGGTCAGTTCCTCATGAGTTCTGTTGTTTTCCTTCTTAGCTGGGGGTGGGGCAGGGTGGGGTGGGGAGCATTCCTCACACCCTTCCCCTGCTCCAGCATTGGCATCCCACCCATGGGAGACAGCCCTTCATGAACTTCTCCAATGTTGAGTCCTTTCCTACAGGGATTCAGCTTTTCACCAGATGCCCCAGTGTGGGTCACTTCTATGGGGTGCAGTCATAAATCATAGAGTGTCTCTCGGGCCCTGACTGCTCCAGCCTGGTCCTCCATGGGGTCACAAGTTCCCCCTAGCAATCCTGCTCCAGTATGGATCTCTCTTGCTCATCTCTGTATCTCTGTCTCACTCCACGGGCTGCAGGTGCTGTCAGGGGCTTGCTCCAACGTGGGTCACAGCATCTCCTGTATGTCTCCACCTGCTCCAGCATGGGGCCTCTCCAGGGGCTACGGGTGGGGTCTTGGACTTTTCCATGGGCTGCAGGGGGACACCCGCTCCACCATGGGCTTCTCCACAGGCTTCAGGGGAATCTTTCTTTCCAGCACCTGGGGTGCCTCCTCCCTCGCCCTCTTCCCTGGGCTTGGTGCCTGCCCAATTTCTTACATCTTCTCACTCCCTTTTCTGGTGGCATAAAGCAGCTGCTTGCGTTTTTTTCCTTCTTAAATGTGATTCCCAGAGGTGCTGTGACCATCACTGATGGGCTCGGCCCTCATCAACAATGACTCCAGCCTTGAGCCAGCTGGTGTTTGCTCTGTGGGGCTTGCAGAGAGCTTCTGGCTGCTTCTTGCAGAAGCCACCCTTGCAGCCCCACCTTCTCCACCAGAAGCCAGCAGACAGGGTTGGATTGAGTTCAGCTTTAGAAGAATCACCTGGAAGATGGTACTGTGGTAAGACAGAGTAAGCTATGTGAAGTCTGGAAGAAGAGCTCACTAGTGAGCAGAAATCAATGCTTTATAAAGGTTCATATTCATTCATATTTGTCTAATGGGTACAGCATGGTATGACATTAGCACCGATGCACATGCTATGAAAACATTACATTACTTGAACTGTGTAGATTAAATTGGAGGATGACAAGGCGCTATTCCCATCCACATTAAAACGTTCTGAAGTCTACAGTCTGATGTAATTGTCTTCTGTAAATACTGCTATTCTTATCTACTCTTTTTTTCTTACATCTAACTTGTTTTTCCCTTCAGCAATCAGATGGCTTGAAAGTTCACATGCTAAAACTGTGGCAATATCAATAAAGTGCAGTTAAAAGTATTTGTGGTTATGGAATCTAGCATAAATGTTTCATGGTGGTGTGGAGAATATATCATCACTTCTTCACAGGACTAGAATTTTTGAGGGTAGAATGAATATGTTTATTGCTGTTAGAAGTATAAATTCTTTAAATTTCTTAATGATATCTGGTTTCTTGGTTACATATGTGCACAAAAAGGAAATGTTAATGTGTCATGTGTAATAAAGTAGCAGAAGTGGAGAATATTTGAAATATGGACTGGAACTGGAGTTTAATTTGAATTAAATGGAAAACATTTATTTCGTGCTTCTAAATGAGGATTTAATTAAAATTAAATTAGTTCATCTTTTTAGACTTACCCCCGAATAGGAAATTTGAAACATACTTCAGTTGATGGTTGGTTTTCTCTGACTTTGATTAATCACTTTCAAAGTAAGTGGAGGATCAGTACAGTAATTTCATAATTACACACAAGTAAGTTAACTTGAAACTTTAACTAAAATAACTGTAAGGGAAGTTTGATGGTAGTTAGTTTCATGTAATGCTGTGTATCTTTTGTGTATGATCCGGAGTCTCAGAAGTGCTAATCTGAAAAAAGGACCATACCATGATACTACTCACTCATTTGCAAGATATGTTAACAGGGAATTGTTTCACCTGGTAATATTATCTTTCGAAGATACTGGAACAGTAAGCAGAGGCTGAATGAAGCCATGAAATTGATGGAAGGGTTCTTGGTGACTTGAGTAAACATTGTGTCAAGCCCTGCATCTGTAAGCATTGCTAGAGATGATTTGATTGAACTGTTAGTATGGGTAAAGCCAGGAACGTATTCAAAAAACAAGCAAACCAACCCCCAGCTCATTCAGAAGTTTTAATTCACTATATATCTGCTCATTTGTGACTTTAATAAAACTCTAAACATAGATCTAAGTGCAGAGCAAAGCTATTTTGCAATCTGAAGATCTCAAAAAAAAAAAAAAAAAAGATTTGAAATAGGCTGTTGGCAGTAAGTCATCGAGACTCATTAAAACTGCATCACAATTTTAATGTTACAAGACTTCTTTATTTATTAACTTCACAGGCATTCTTATTTGAAAATCTTTCTGTTGTTTATACACATCATTGTATGCTGTATACACATCATTGTATGCTGAGTTTATTCAATTTCTTTTTAACTTGCCCTATGGACTTGGAAAATTGTTCAGCAAGGTGTTTATGCAGAAACATAGGAGGAGGCCTTTCACTAAAAATTCTACAATACCCTGCAGGATATTGTTAAATATGCCACAGATTTCAGAACTTTTAAGTGAAGGGGGGTGTGTGTGTGTATATATATATATTTTTTTTTTACTACAGATGCCTCTATTTCCTTTTATTTCTGTCATCTTTCAATTTCCAGAATTAATGCAAAATATACAAGGTTAATTTTTATTCTGAGGTCTGGCAGCTAGCTTTATTGAAAAGGAGGGAATTTGTGTATTGCTTTTAATTGAAGTAGGTCTGCTTGGATTTTTGTATGTGCCTAGTGTCTTGTTAAGCCAAAAAAAAGAACTCAGGAAATAATTTTAAGAGTTTCTTGGAAGCTTGAATCAATACTTCTTTATTGAAGTGTGTGTTAATTTTTTTTTAAACCTTGACATGGTTTTCACTATAGATAGTTGACTTGGAAGAAGTGCTTTAAAGAGTCTTGTCTACTATATTGCCAGGTTTTTAACACATTATTACACTTTTTAAAAGCAAAAAGTCTGTTTACTTGGGTTTTAGTTAAAGGGATATTTATTTGATTTTTAATCACGTGAGAGAAAACCGCAATTGGATTAGGAGGAAAATATTAAGCTTCTATTGCTACTCACCATGAAACTTTTACATGCTTTAAATCTATACTGGTTGTTTACTTTGTTTAAAAAAAAAAATCTAAAAATTTGCATAGATTGAAAGGAAGGTAAAATTTGGAGTGGAGAAAGCTTATTAAGACTGCATGTACCCTGTTTCGGTCTTGGTATTATATTGCCTTAAAATGTACACTGGGTCATTTTTGAAGAGGATGCTGCATATTTAATGGAAGAAATTTATTTAAAAGGAAGGGTTTCCAATCAGTCTAAATTTGTTTCAGTTAAAACTTGATGGTCTAAAGACAACTTATAATCCTTTTCTTGTTATAAAGTATTGTCAAATTTGTAGTAGTATCAGTTAAAAAGTTTATGGAAACTTTGTTTTAAGGTGGTTTAAAATAGAACTAAATCTTTAATTTGTATTTGATGGCACCTGTTTTCATTTTGTTTCCCCGGCAACACCAGTGGTATCAAAAATTGCCCGTAGACCACCCTGGTGTTACAGAATGAAACCAGCCTGGTTTTTTCATTTCAGCCTTTTATTTTACTGACTAAATGCTTAAACAAAGCTCTAACACACAGTTTGTGAACTATCTCCAAAGATTTGGATAAGCAATTTGTGATTTTTTTTTTTAAATAAGAATTTTCTGTATTAATGCCAGTTTGTGTTGTTACATTATTTTAAAATTGCAGTGAGAAATAATGTAGGAAGAACTTTCGATATCCCATGGCAGAAAAAGCTGTTTGAAAGCTCTACTGTCTGCCTGTGGAAAAGTAAAGTAGAAGTTCATAATTTTCAGATGGCATGGTCTGTTTTTAAAGCTGCATGAAGCCAAGCTTTTATTCCAGATGTAATTACTCATTATTGGCATTCCCAGAGAAAAGAAACACAAAGCCAATGCAAATGTTACCTCATAAATTTCTGCTTTCTTCTGTGCCTCTTTACCACATCTAAAATTTCACACTGATTATGAAGACTGTACGTATGGCATTCCAAACACCTGCAATCTTAATGCATTATCAGTTTGTGTTTCAAAAAAGCCAATGGGGACAGAATTCTTGTAAATATTTCTTGTCATTGCCTGCCTACCTGGAAAACTCTGCTTTACCAACTGAAGCCTCCTCTGCAAAGTATATTCCTGAACTCCGTGCTCTATACTGTTGATGATAAAAAGCAGTGTTGGTGCTCTGAAAAGATTTTAGTGGGAGAAACCTCTGACGGAAATCAAGGGAATCTGTGATGGCTCCTGTGGTAAAACAGGTAGCATTAGCAAGCACAAGATTTATGGGCAAATTCACATGCATGTGTTGAAATAGTAATCTGTTTTAACTGGGATGTTCCTTAGGAAATGTAATAATCATGAACTCTGACCTTGGGACAGAGGGCATGTCTGCACTGGGCAGGTACATACAGGCCCAAGTAAGCTTTGCTGATGCAGTCCTCCTGTTACTTCTCTTCAGGAGTTTCTCCAGAGCAACTGTGCATGCACTTTAAAAGCTTTTTTTTTTTTTGTCAGATGAGGGAGGAACATTACTCCGTTGTACTTTTTGTTTGTTTCTTTGAATAATACATTTGATTTGTGCAAACTGTGGATTTTTTATATTCATAAGTCGTAAGCATTTGATTTTTGGGGGTGAAAATGAGCATGCTTAAGTTCCAATTTTTAAAACAAACTAAAAGAGGAACTTTAATGAATGCAGTGTTGTTAAACAGCCAGATTCATTGAATTGTGTAGAGAAATCAGTACAAAGTTTCTTAAAAGTTAATACTTCTTGCATTCATGTGAATTGTATGTTACAGTGATGACTGTGGAGCAGCTCAGTGTGATGCCATTTTCTTGGTGTGAAAACATGTGGAGTATGAAGCAGCTAGAAGGTTCTTGCTGGGCTGGAAACAGTACAGTAAGCTGATGGTGCTAGCAAAAGGTCTTTCTTACTGCCGCAGCCCTGTACGAACAGTAGGACAGGCTAAAAGCCAGAGACCATGCCTGTCTGTCCGGGTGTTGAACAGTCAGTGGGTGCTCAAGTAGCAGCTTGGAAGCAGTGCGTGGCACTAATGAGGGTCTGTATCCAAAGTAACATACCTGGCCTCAGAGCTCATTTACATCTTTACCTCTCTCTGTGTAAAAATTACTTGCTGTTTCAGGCTGTAGTTCAGATCTTTCATACTGGATTCATTCCTAGTGCCTGGAAGAGGATCAGAGGGCTGGAGCAACTCTCCTGTGAAGACAGGCTGAGAGATTTGGGCTTGTCTGGGCCAGAGAAGAGAAGGCTCCAGGGGGACCTTATAGCAGCCTTCCAGTAGCTGAAGGGGCTGCAGGAAAGATGGGGAAGGGACTGTTTGCAAGGGCCTGGTATGATAGGACAAGAGGTAGTGGCTTTAAACTCTTAAGAGGGTAGATTTAGATTAGATATTAGGAAGAAATTCTTCCCTGTGAGGGATGTGAGGCCCTGGCAGGTGGTTGCCCAGAGAAGCTGTGGCTGCCCCCTCCCTGGCAGTGTCCGAGGCCAGGTTGGATGGGGCTTTGGGCAGCCTGGTCTAGTGGAGGGTGTCCCTGCCAATGGCAAGTTGGTTGGATCTAGATGATCTTTGAGGTCCCTTCCAACCCAAACCACTCTATGGCTCTTTTAGTGTGGGCACAGAAGTGCTTTTCTCTAAGTGGCTGAAGCATACACTGCACAACTTTTGCTGCTGGCTAGTTGATCTCATGCCAGTTGAGGGTCGATTAAGGTTTGGTTCAACATAAAGTTAGTTTAACAAAGTTTAATCTATTAAATTTCTTTCTTTTCAATTACCTTGCTGGAAGAGAGAGTGTGTTCTGTTGCAGTGTTTCTGGTCTGGCATTGTGATTCCTAAAGCTGCTTTAGTGTTGTTTGAATGGACCCTTGTTAAAAATCAACTGGGTTACATACCCTTATAATATGGCTACACAGCACGAGAGTGACTGTAATACTGACAACCATGTCTAAGCTAGATGTGGTTCATTTAACACGTGTCTCAGCAGCAGTGGTGGAACAGAGTATGGGACAACTGGCATGACCCTGTAACAAACTTACTCGGTGAATGCAGAAGACGAATGTTGCCATGAGTTGACTCCATCCATTCTAGCTATACCAGAATGGCACAGTCGCACCCTCAACTGCAACCTTTGTTGTCCAGGGTTCTTCTGAAAACTTTCACAAAATGACTGTAACTTAAGACAGAAATTCCCTTGAGTTTGAGCTGTATAAAAAGAAATTGAAAATACTTCCTGAAGCTTAAAAAACACCAAACAAAAACACTTTCAGAAAAATAATTGGGAAAATAATCACAAATTTAAACACCTTTACTACCTTTTCCTCCAAACAAAATTGTAAAATTAAGTAATTCATCATGCCACCATGGAAGGGAACACCCCGAAGGTGTGTCAGGATTTTTGCGCTTGGTGTTTTATGATCTGTTCTTGTTTTACCTGACAAACTTGTCTGGTGTTGCCACTGAGCTGATCCACATTTCTGATTTGACAGAAAGTTTTGTGGTAGGATGTTTTGTTTGTTTGTTTTTGGGGTTTGTTTTGTGGGTTTTGGGTTGGGTGGGTTTTTTTTGCCTTTTTTTTTTTTTTTGAGATGGGAATAATATTCTACCAAAGTAATGAGTTTGGTTTGTGTAATGCTGTTGCAGAAGCACTAGAGCAGTTAGAAGTGTGTGATAGGAAGAATAATCTCCCTTTTCTGTGGTAAGAAGCTATTACATCAGCATAATTGTATCATGTCAGTTGTGCTGACACAACTGGCTTTTGAACAAAGTTGTAAATTTTCATTGATGTGATACTAGTTGGGGGAGGGGAAAAAAAAGACTTTCTGGAGGAAGACATTTGCCTTTAGGATCTATGAACATAAAGGTCTGGAAATGAAGGATTTGTTGAGAAACTGCTCCCAAGAAGTCAGCCTAACTTTCAGTCTTTCTTGAAGTGCTTTAGAGATACAGATTATTATTTTTAAAGATTCCCTGAGATAACAACCAACTTTGTATATTGAGTGTACTTGAACTCTCAGTAGTACTGACTTCCAAGCGAATGGAAAAATTCCATTTTTGTATTTATGGTATTCAGAGAGTTGGGTGGAAAAACTGAACAACTTTGGGAAGAAGTGCTGGGACTTCTCTTTTGAGGTGCATCCATCATTTTGATTGAAATCTCTGGTGTTCCTTGCCCTATCAAGTAAACTAGAAGGAGATGAATGACATTCTTTTAATCTGAATATAATCCCACCCGTGTTAGTTTTGTTGTATGCTGTATACAGGTGCTTTTCTTAAAACATGATGGAGTTATAAGCATCCCCCCCTTTGCATCAAAACTGTATCCATTTCTGGTTCATCTGCCTCTCGAAAGTATTTTGTTGGGAAATGATCTCTGTGATTGTTGTTTTTTGTATCTGTGGTTGACAAGTGATTTTAAAAAAGACTGTTTGGCCTGTCTTTAGGCATGCTTCGCTTTCAGGGAATGGTATCATACAAATAAATTTCCTCATATATGAAAAAAAGAAAAGGGGGAAATCAGAATTTAGTGCCCCTGAAATAGTAATACTACCATTAGGTTACATACAGATGCATAGGAAAGAAATGAAAACAGTTGCTCTCTTAATTTTTGTTTCCTTTTTTATCACCTCTTCCTTTGTAAATTAAAGGTAAGAATATGTTTCTGAATAATACTGTTTGAACTAAGGTGATAACTTCAGATGTAAAACACACAAGCGAAAAAAACCCCAGAAAACCCAGTAGGACCCTATATTTCTGACTTCGTATTTTTGGTAGTCCTTACAGGTGTAGACTCGATATAGCACATTTTGGCTTTCTTGGGCAACTTGAGTTCATGGCTGGCTTATTGTACAGTTTGTTCTTGTCCCCTTAGTACTTTACATTTTTCTTATGGATGAAATTAGTGTGTATGTTCATTTTAATAAGCTATTAAGGGCCATATGTGTCACCCAGGTACAGTTTTATGCAGTCAGTATTGTCTTTTCCCCATTATCGCTTAATAGTCTAGTTAGGATGTAAGCTCGATTACTTACCTATATTCAGAAAATAAAAACGTGGTTGGTTCAGCGTTCTTTCAGACCTCACAGGAACTTAAAATTAGCCTTTACTGTTAATAGAAGAGTCTGCAGTGAATGTCATAATTATGTTAGCAAGACAGTTAACTCATGATAGTTATCAGAAGACACATGATGACTAGATGGAGACCATCAGCCCTGGCAGTCTATTTTTGCCTTTTATAACATTAATTTGATCAAAAGGCTCTCTCAGCGGATGTTACTGAAATAAGCTGTTTCACACTCCAGAATGTCAGCGATTCACAAGAGTCTCCACGTCTTCTGTTTTCCTTTGACAGTTATGTTTTTATAAATAATCTTGTGGAGTGACTTTAAAGCCAGTAAGCTGGATTACTAGGAGCCAAGACACCAAACGTGAAGCTAAAAACAACCACTGAAAAGATTTTTCTTTCTATTTAAATTGGAAACTTGTTACCTAGGCTTAAACGCTATAGTAGACTTCTGCATTGTTCCTTTCACTACCTATTTTTTTGTTTGTTCCAAATTGGAAATTCTATCATTTTATGATGGCTGTGCCCAAGATGGCCTTTAATAAATATTAAATTATTTGTGTTTCACTACTTAGTTGTAAACATTTGGGGAATTTTAGTATTACGTTTGTAAGAATTCTATTTTTTCATTGCCTTTTTTAATTGAAATTGTAGCTTTTGGTTGATGTTTAGACTTCAGAATTTGCTAACAAATAAAAATTGTGATCTTAAAGAGAAATTTGTTCTAGAGTAAGACATTAGGTTTCAAATGCTTTTGCCTTTCAGCTGCTGGTGGTTTAAATTATGACACCCAGTCTTGTGCCTTGGGGCTTGCGATTCTCTAACTTTTTTCAGATGCGTCAACTAAGCATTGCCTAATTTGTTATGAAATTGAAAGAAAAGTTGTTCAATAAATCTGACAAAGTTGTGCTGCTAACATCTGTTTCCAATAAAAAAAAATTGGTAATGTGATAAGAATTTGAGAGAATTGTGTGATTACTGGGTTCAAGTAACCATTCCAATGACAGTCAACTAAAGATGGCTTTTCCTTCCTTGAGAGAATCGTTTATATGCATGAGGTGTTATTAAGTCCAAATGCCTGAGAAATCTAATGCTGGGTGGCATGTGAAGGTAAGGGGTGTTGTTTTCGGATGTTCATGGAATCTCTGGCAAATTTATGAGAAATTCTGTTTTCACTTCTTCAGTTTATCATTAAGTACAGTTATAATTTAATTAGTTTTATATATTCACTGCTAAAATGAAGGTGAATTGTTATGGACAATTAAAATATGTATGCTTAGCTTTTTTAAATTTTAAAAAAGCTTTCTTTGTAATTTAAAAAAAAAAATTTCTACAGTATTTGTAATACGTAGAACAGTGGCTCTGGAAAAAAAAATTGTGTCCCTTGGCAGGTGTGGGATGCCTTCTGGGAACAGAGGAGGTTAGATGGCTCAGTTTTGAGCCACAGTTATGGTTAGCTGGTCCCCCACCATAAATTAAGGACAGACTTCCATGCTTAGTCAATGTTGTTGATGTCAAGGAAGATCTGCTCAGAACTGTGGCTTTTTTTATAGAATCATTAGGTTAGAAAAGACCTTTGATATCATAGAGTCCAATTGTACCTGTCTGCCACTAAACCATATCCCTATGCACCATCTTCTAAATACCTCCAGGGAAGGTGACTCAACCGTCTGCCTGGACAGCCTGTTCCAGTGCCCGACAACTCTTTCAGTAAAGAACTTTTTCCTAATGTCTAATCTGAACCTGCCCTGGCACAACCTGAGTCCGTTCCCCCTTGTCCTATCACCTGCCACTTGGGTGAAGAGACCAACACCCATCTCTCTACAACCTCCTTTCAGGTAGTTGTAGGCAGCGATAAGGTCTACTCTCAGCCTCCTCCGGGCTAAACATCCCCAGTTCCCTCAGCTACTCCTCCTAAGATTTGTTCTCCAGTCCCTTTCCCTGATTTCCACATGAATTTTCCTTTCTCCCACATCCTCTCTTAGCCTTGGTGCTTTTGCTAGGCAAAGGAGAGCTCTCCAGCAGGCAGGAGAGAAAAGGTAATTAAAGCCAGAGGGGTGAAGCTTGGCAAAGTCTCTTTGGGAGACTGCAACTCTGTTTCACACAGCTTCTCTTTCCTGATGCTTATGAAAGCTGTGAGGATTTATTTGAATTATATTTTTGGTCTTCATGTATGTGAGGTTTGCATATTAGAGGAAGGGGACGTAATTCACCTGGGTGTAATTGGTATTTTTAATGACCTATTTAGCCGCAGTGTGTTAGGAACTTCAGTGAAGATGAGAAGCCAACCATGGTGATCTCTTCACTGGGGGAAACTGATTTCAGATTTTTCAGTAGTGTGTGTTGGAGCTGTATTTTGTCTCTGTGTGCCAGCTTGCGGAGGGGTGGACAGGGGCAGCAGAACAGTGACTATGAGGTCAGGCTGTGCTTATGGGATGCAACTGGTATGTTGTAAGAACTCACTCTTTCCTAATTGCTGTACCTGGTTCTTGACAATTATGCTTATCTCCGATAGAGCCAGCCTTGATAGGGAAATACATGCAAATCTTGTTCAGAGGCAGAGCAATGGATTATTATGCTTATTTCTGATACAGCCAGCTTTGATAGGGAGATACATGCAAATCTTGTTCAGAGGCAGGGCAGTGGATTAAAAAAAGATAAATAGATGATCAGGAGCCTCAGGATTTTCAAGCAAAATGGAGCATTGTGTTCTTTATAATTTCTTTCCCATGGTTGCAAACTACTACCAAACATCTGGAAACCTGCCTCCATTGAGTGAAGGTGAAGAAAACAATGAGTTTTTATTCTTACTTTGTTTTACTAATTTTTATATATATGGAATTAGTAGTTTGAGAGATATATAGGTGCGTATATATAAAATCTGTATATATCTCTTAAAATCTGTGTGTGTATATATATGGAGCTAGTTTATGTGTATATATGGAGCTAGTTTTTTGTATAGAGGGATATATCTCGTCTCTCAAAGAACTCCTTATACACATGTGCACACAGACGAGTTCTTTTATTATATGTATTTGCAAATAACATCCCTGTGACAGCTGGCTATTTTTAGGCAGGCAAAAAAGTATAGATTTGTTTCTTTTTTTTTTTTATTTCCATGTTTCCTAACACTCAAAGGGCATTGATTGTTCAATAACTTGCTTGATGTCTTCCTGCTGACCACACAAGAATAACTGAAAAACTGTTATTGAGTGTCTTTGTAGCTATTTACAAAATCTTTATATCTAAGAGCTATGATGAACTTACATCTCCACCTGATACTAAACCGAGGATTTGTCAGTTTTATTGCGAAGAGTGGGTGCCTGGGGAATGCTAAACTTGTGTGTAGAAAATGTTTATTGTTTACATATGTCTTGTTATGCATTCACAACATTAACTGGATGTCAAATATGTCTTTTGAAGCAGAATTCATGAGAGCTCCTGGTAGATCATTCTGTGTTTATCTGTACTGCTAGGCAGATTCACCTGAAAACATTTTACATTTGAATTCCAGTCATTGTAAATTGTTGTATGAAAAATACAATTACATGTATTGAATTTCTGAATGAATTTATCCTGAATTCATCCTGTCTAAAGCTTCTGCTGCTGTTTTTAAGATCAAGATTTTAGTCTAGTCTGTGCTTGAATTTTGACTCAAGCAACTGAATTGTTTGCCTTTTTCCATGTTTGCCTTCTAAACCACTGCTTGTGCCAGTTAAACATAGTACAGCATTACCGCCCAGAAATCTGTAACAGCCACACACACATTCCCCATTTTTAGTTTCCTGTGTGCAAAGGGAGGGTGAAAGATTCTCATGTCTCTTTTCCCTTATTACGTCAACTGACTTGGAATTGTGTGTGGAGTTTGCTACTGCTTATAATAAAGGCCTGCATAAAATAAATGAAATTTTCTTCATATTTTTCAAGTGAAAGCTCTTTTTCCTGGTTGGATAGCTTCTTTAATCGTCTTTATGGCATTCCTAGTGATGTTTTTAATATATGAAGACTTACTGCCTTCTTCAGTGGGCATATTCATTTATGCACAAAGAAGATAGATAGTTGGGGGCCTTGGTTAAGCAGTGCCTGGGACTATGCCACAGGAAAGGCCCTTTGGGGTGTGATATGCTGGTTTTGAGTCATTGCTTCAGAACATCACCCTATGTAGCTCCTTGTTAAGGAGCCAGGAGAGACCACAGGTAGAGTAATCATCAAGGTATCGCCCTCTGCACTTTCTGGTCTTGCTGTCTGTTCTAGAGAAATGCATGCTTTATCACTCGATGCTTTCAGGATGAGTGCCATGTCTTTAGGTAGGATGACCAGCCTTTCTCTACCTGAACTTTGAGCCAGTAGTCTTCAGCAGTTTTCCAACTCTTGTTGTCTTCCAATTAATTTGCTGTCATTTCTTTGATTTGAAACAAATTGTAGCCTGGTGTTAGGCTAAATATTTAGGATTGCAGGGAGAAGACATCAGCTCTAAGTACAGTGATAGAGAAAAGACTGTCCGAGTTAAAACATAAGGACTAATAGAATTTGTTGGTATAGTCATAGCATTCTTAATGCAAAGTCTTATGGTGGCCCTGTTTTATATTAGTGTATTGCTCTTGTCTGGATGAACTGACTATATGTCTGGAAATCCACATCCACACTGTGCTAGTTCATAAATAATCACAGAATTGGTTTGAGTTGGAAGGGACCTCAAAGATCATCAAGTTCCAACTCCCCTGCCATGAGCAGGGACACCTTTCACTAGACCAGGCTGCTCAAGGCCCCATCCAACCTGGCCTTGAACACCTCCAAGGAGAGGACATCCACCAGCTTCCTGGACAGCCTGTTCCAGTGCCTCACCACCCTTGTAGTGAAGATTTTTTTTCCCTAATATCCAGTCTAAATCTACCCTCTGTGACAATATCTCTGAGACTTGGGTTGCCTGACATAGCTTAAGTCCTCATCCTGTTCAAATAAGATGATGACACCATTATCCACTTATTTTCAGAAACTTTTGACAGAAGAGTTCCTCTGTGGCCTGAGGTCATTATATGTACATATGACCAAGAGGGGCAACTTCTGAAGACAAACTGCTTTCTCCCAGATGAGGGTCAGTCTCCTGAGGAACACTGGCAAAGGAAGGATGCAAGAAGTCAATGGAAGTTCAAGTTCCTACAAAGATGTTTGTTCATTTTGCTCAATTTTTACCTTTTCACACTAAGTATATACAGTAGTGTATTATTCTCAGGAGCAGCTTATGAGAGTTTTCAGAAGAATTTGGATCTGAGACAAGTGTTTCCAGATTTATCCTTTGAGATGGGGGACTTCCAAAGGAGATCTTTTTGTCCTGGAAATTCACAAGAAATAACAGTTTTCCCTATTCCATGTCAAACTTTTTCTTTAGGATTTTTATCCCTTCTGTTATTTCTCGATTTATTGGATTCCGTGAGGTGGTACTGTACTTCAGTACTAGGACCCCTATTCAGCTAGGAAGTGTGTTGGAGCATACGTGGGATATTCAAAAGCTGCCTGAACGTGGTCCTGGTGTACTGCCTCTAGGTGGCCCTGCTTGAATAGGGAGGTTGGACAAGATGACCTCCAGAGGTTCTCTTCAATATCAACCGTTCTGTGATATACCTCCGAAGGTCTTTTGAGTCTGTAGTCATTTGCTTCCATCTCCACCTTTTAATAGCCTTTTTTTTGTTAACTTTGGATCTGCAGAGGAACAGAGAGTTTAGTTTTGTGATTCTTTATGCAGACTTTTTTTGGGATTAGGTTATTATTTTTGTATGTTGGCAAGCTAACCAGCTGATAATTTTTTCAAAATTAAACACATCCCTCAGCTAACATTATAGATGTCAGGCATGCTTAAATTTTCTATTTCCCTATGAATATCTCTTGCCTCTATTTTCACTGCTGTAGGGAGCTCTTTAGATACTATTATCTCAAGCTGGGGACCGTCATGTCGGGTAGAAGAATTTCTGTGAAGCTGCTTGAGTGGAATGAATACATACAATTAGAGCAAGAGAGGGAGATGAGATCTTCAGCATTTTCCAATTGTGCCTTTCTCAGATCTGCAAAGCCTTCACGTGGTAGTTCCATATGTGTACTGTAAAGTACTCTGCCATTCAAGGTCTGCTCATTCTCTTTGAGATGCTTTTCATATGAGCTATGTAGTTTACTCAGTGAATAGTTATCATTTTGCTAAAAGAGCCAGGAGTATGAATGCTAATATAACTGTTGAGGGAGAAAGGAAAGGGCATTTATGTGTAACTGTATATGGCTTCCATGTCTTGAAGAACCTTTACATTTAAAATTCCTTTCCCCCCATCTGCCTTGAGGTCTTTTTGTATAAATTGGGGACAAGCTGCTAGGAATTAAGGGTATGATATGGCCCATTTCTATGATATCAGCATCTCTAGTCACTGCTTCAACGATTGCTATGTTGTTTGCATACTTGAGTGATTGCAACAGCCACATTGTTAAACTGTAATTTTTCCAGTAATATAGGCTGTAAATTTTTGTTCCTCAAACCGTTTGTGAAGGAATGTTATTTCTGTGTGTACCTACAGTCACAGGGCTTTGCTTCCAATTGTTGTTTTTTTTTTCCTCTGCAGCATCTGTTATTGTAGGAAGCTATGATACATGTCTTTGAATGGAACAAAATACAGTAGGCTAAACCAGACCTTAACAAAAGTTTAAAAAATGTGATTAATAAGTAAATGTTTAGATGGGGCAGTACAACATGGACCACAGATCTGAACCAAAACCTATACAATTTTGTCAGCATTGCAGTAGAATATTCCAGGTTAAATAATTTGGGAATCTTGATAGATGCTTGCTATTTCAGATTTGTTTAAAACTTGGTTTAAGCAAAGAAATTTAGATGCAAGGCCAATATACACTATTGTAGATTTTATATCTCAGTGATAGTGCATCTTTCTGGCCTAATGATGTTACATCTTATGCTGTGAGCTTTTCTCTTAGTTCTACAGAGAGATATTTTTTCAGCGTTCTTGATGCTGTGGAGTGACACCGTGTGCGTGGCGCTAAGCAGTGTATCCCGTGACTCCTGTGTACTTCCACTAGGGTGTGTGATATTTTGAAGATGATGACCAAGTCTGGAGGACATCTAATTAGTGTTAGATACCATTAATGTGATGGTATCTAATTAGCATGTGTTATGCACCTGTTTTCCCTTTTGGATGAAGTTTGTTAAAAGCTGAGCAGGTCATGGTGGGAGAAAGTAGAGATGGGTACAAAAACTTCTTCCCAGAGAGGATGCTTAGGCATTGGAACGGGCTGCCCAGAGAGGTGGTGGAGTCTACATCCCTGAAGGTATTTAAAAGACAGTTAGATGCGGTGCTGAGGGACATGGTTTAGTAGTGGGTGGCAGGTTAGGGTGATGGTTGAACTTGATGATCTAAAGCGACCCTTCCAACCAAGACAATTCTAAGATTCTGTGATTCTGATACAAATAATAACTAGCTTGCATAAATCAGTGTGTTACAGAATAAACAACTAAGTGGGATACTATTTTATAATACTACATTATGTTTTAGCAGTTGATTCTACTGTTTAAGAGGCGGAAAAATTTTTGGTGAAAAAAGCGCCAAATCTAGACATGATTATCTCCAAGAAGCAAATAAATATTCTTTCTAAACTTGAGGATCTTCCTACCACACTGGAACTAGTTTCTCTGCATTATCAGTAAAGGCTATTGTATGGCTAATTACATGGCAGTTCAGGCTGATTTCAGAATGCAAATGTTATTGCAGAAATAGAAGAGGCTTAGACCATTATTATTTTTAGTGTTCTCTAAATCTCCGGTGCTGTGTTTTTCTTCTTTTTACTATGGTAAGTTCAAATGGGCAGGCTAGAAAAGGTTAGTTAGCCACTGGGGATATTAAAAATAAAGTGGAGACTACATTGTTTGTACTTCTCAGAATATTAAAAATGTGTGGTTTTTTTTAAATTGAGTGGAGAAAGGAAACAGCAAAAACTTCTGGTGAGCCTGTTTGCATCAATCACCTCAGGGTGGGAAAGAGATAGCTTATAAATTAGTACATTTCAATGTGACAAATCTAGAAGGCGTGCAGAAAAAAAACCAACTCTAGTTTTTAGCTTCAGTTCTGTGTTTGATGTTAGTCAAAATGTAATTCAAGCAATTATGTTCTGTAGCCACTGTATGACCTACCCAGCGGCAATCAGCCCTCCCCTCTTTTTCTTTTTTCTCTCTCTTTTTTTTTTAAAAGGCTAATTGGCCCATGTTTAGCTTACTAAATGTCATCTGGACTCAGTAAAAAGCAAGTGACCTGCATTGAATTAGTGTAATTGTAATACAAACAGAACATCTCATAGTTTTGGCCTTATACAGGAAAAGAGAAAGTTGGAGAGATTTTTCACTTTGATAAATAAAACTGAAAATACGGGAAGCCAACTTTGGCTCACATTTCGTTTTACTTTTTTACTGTCTTCTTTTAGAAAATAATAATTGGCATTTGTATTTTGCCTATATGTTTTCTCTTTGGAACATTTTCCCTTCTGGAAGAAGCTTCCTTAGGCTGTATGCTGTGCCAGTAATTAAATCATGACCAATCATTACAGATTCCAGTTTCGTCAGACACAATACATTTCAGAAAGGGGATTTCTTTTTCATCTACCTTGCCTGTCCAGAAGTTGCTGTGTTGTTCTACCTCTGTCATTTGGTAGGATTACTTTCAAATGCCATTATGTAGTTTGTATTTAGTTTGTATTTTTTGCTTGTCATTTTGGAGAGCAATGGTTGTGCCTACCAAGATAACAAAGTGCCATGAAGAACTGAAGTATCAGTTCTGTATTTAAATTTTTAACTCTCTAGTTGTATTATTTACTTTAGTTTAAAAATTGTTTTATTGATTTTAAATGTAAGACTGGTGTCATTGTGTAAGTAATACTATACCTTGGTTATATTTCTCTTTTCGTTTGGTCATTCAGATGTCCAGATTTTAGTTTGTGAAGCTTCCCACTGCTTGTGTCTGCATCATGGCCTATGGAGTGGGGGAAAAAAGTTCCTTACAGGAAAGGATGTGGATAATTTTTATACTAATCTAGCAGTGAAATTAAGGGACTACACTGCAAATGATATTTTTATGAAACTATTAGAGAGACCAATGGAAGTACTAACTAGGCAAGGACAGTAACACTATTCTCTGTATGTACCTGGTAGATGGGAAAGTGGTGCTTTCATAGAATCATAGA
>VZTU01001867.1:0-10397 GCA_013400835.1 Zapornia atra | reverse complement strand
GTTTTGGTTTGGTTTGTTTGTTTAGAACCAATGTGATCTACTGTAGATTCCGAATCTTGTATCTGTGTTATTTACACCCACCACTGTGAGGAAAGAAGGCAGGTGATTACAAGCCAAGACCCTGAAGCATTAATTCCTGAAGAGGGCAGGCCAGTTCAAAAACTTTTTCAGAAGCATATTTAGAAAATGGATAAATTCTTAGGATACTTTAATGGGGAAAAACAGGTAGTCTTGAAGTTCTGAAGGACTTGTTCGTGTTTGAACAAGTAGACAATTGAGAAGTCTATGGTAGAATTTCACCTCTGTTAGCTCTCCATAATGAATAAAGCTCTCTACAAGAAAATTACAAAAGCTTCCATAACTTGAATTTCCTCACATGTCCCTTAAGACTGAGTGACATATAAATACTCCCATTACAATAAGCCTTTCCTCTCATGCCATGTTCTTACATAGATGTCACCTACTCCCACTTTTTTCATTCTTACTCATAGTTTTTAATGTTGTGTGTCCCTATGTCTATTTGTTTGTCTTAACGTCTTGAACGCCCATTTCTTCAGTTCTTTTCTCTCTTCTGTAAGGTATATGCTGCTTGAACAGGGGTAGGAAGATCTGGATACTGTTCTTGGCTGCAGACCAGCCAATCACAGTTTGTTTTGGAAACCTGGGTCCGTTTGGTTTTGTTTTGCATCTAAGCTAAGTACAAGGGAAGCAGAAAACTTGAACTATATAGCTCTTTACACTGCTGAAATCAGATATACTTCAGCACATTTGTGCCCAATAGCAACAAGATCACCCTAAAAGTACAGGGATTTTGAAAGTTTTTCCTGCTGCATAGACCATATCAATTCATTTAAATAAAAGCAGCAAAGAAAATCTGTTATATAGCTTCTCTCAGCCCCTTGGTCATCTCATTTCTTCTTAACCATTATTGTCTCTTCCACTTAGCCCCTGAACACATCTCAGCATAAAATGAAATCAAATTCTGTACATGAAAACAGAATTTAAAATTCTGGAGTTAATTCCTACCACAATATGATCCACCTACTATCTCATACGACATGGCTACATTAATAACAAGATACCTCTAAGACCAGTAAAAGATCAGAACTGTTTTTGTTGAGCACACTGTTGCCACTGACAGTGCTGCTTCCAAAAACCATAAGTAACTCCTCCAAGTTTGTTACAATTTGACAGTAAATTAAAAAGAACTTTTGGCATCCTATAGCAAATAAATAATGAGGTTATAAATCTCTTTCAAGTCAGACAGATGTAAAAAAAAAAATCTATGCTCTGAACTACATATAGGAATATATAAAAGTTGATACAAGCTAGACTAAGGAAGAGATCAAAGAGGAAAACGTTAAAGGCAACTAAAAATATTGCTATTTGTTAGAATCTAAACATGCAGTTTGATAAAACAATTTTAAATCGATGCCTGTTTAAAACCCTGCATCCATTCTTGCTTACCTTATTTTGCTTGCTACTGTCTCTGCTGGGATACTTCTGCTCAGCAGAATGCCAGAAGCAGCTCTGTTACAGCCAATTTATTGCCTGAACGCATGGCAGGAAGCCAAACCTCCAAATAAAATAAATGCCTGACGTGGACTTAACCTTTTCTGCATTCACTCATGAATATCAATACTCTCCTGGTTCTAACTGCTGCTGGAATTCCAGGAGTGTTAGAAATAGTAAGAGCAAGCTTTTAAACGCCTCTTTCTCTCGGGTGCCACAGAAACAGTCCTCCCCAGCGCTGCACGCGTATTTTCAGCCAGCAGCTCTGTGTAGTGCCTGAATATACTCATAAACACCACTGATATTTTGCGTCACCGATATTGTTTTTGATATCTGTCACTCGTTCCAAGGCTGACACATGGGCAGATTCTGGGTTTATGGTAATAGAGACTTATTAAAAGTAGGAGTGTAGCCTCAGTTGCAGGGAGCTTGAATAAAGCTGACTGCTTAAATATTTACCTAGCTATTAAATGGGCTTTGCAGGCATTGCACCAATGGCAATTGTAGGACTGCCTGTGACATGGGTGAACTTGTTCAGAGCGGATGTGCTGTATTTCTTTGCCCAGTAAAGCCCAGGTAATGGTCTTTATCGTAGCAGAACTATCTCTTTCATTGTAACACTCATCACATTAAGTTGGTTTTATCTACTTGCCTACAGGCAGCACCTAACCCTTCGCTCACCCACTGGTCCTCTCCATTCACACACACTACATTTGTTTTAAGATGCAAGCCTTACATTTTTAAAGGAGTGAATCACACTTTCATGCACCTCACTGAAATAAACTCCTCTAAAAATTCTTACCTCTTTTTTTTTTTTTAATTTGCACTTTTTTTTCTTAAAATGCCAGAGATGGGGATTTTAACTTGACAATTCACTATGGCAAAAAGGTTGTATAGCTTACACGTGTTGGGTTTAGGAAAAGTCTTTTCCCGTTCTCCAAGACCTCACCAGCCACTGGTAGTATATCAGATAAGTAGAAAGACTGAGTTAAAAGACAGGAAGATTCTGGCTGTTACGCAAACTGAAAACGTGGGAAGGATTCTAAATGTCTTGGCTTAAGGCTGTAATTTCAGTTCAGGACAAATGCCATGAAACATATCATGCAGGAAAAGCTGTTCGTTTGTTTGTTTGTTTAATACACCTGTTTAGAGGCTACACTGGGTCAAGATCTATTGATGCTGAAGAAGCTGTGTCTTTTGGTAAGAGCAGATGGATCCAGGTTGCAGGATGCCGAGTGAATGTCACGTGAACTACCCTGCCAGGCTGTAGCTGTTCCTGGATCATGAGGTAACTAACATTCCAGGTTTAAGTGAAGTGTTTGCGGTCCCTGAATCCACTGCACAGAACAATTTTTTATTTCAAATGATCAGCTGTATGAACATTATAGTGCTCTACGTTAGGGTAATTATATAATTATACTAGAATAGTACACTGCTAAATAATAACATACACCTCCAGCAGCCACAAAAAGAAACAATCTTAAACTATTGGTAATTGATACGATCTGGGTAGATTAAGTATTGTAGCTCTGCAGTCAACCTGCCATCTTAGCCTTTGCAGCCCAAACTTTATTGTTTAGGCTGTAATCAATTATGTCATTAAGCATCTTTGGATCTGAAGAGTCTTTCTGAATCCAGATCAGTAGCAGTCTTCAACAATAAATAGAGGGTTTAGCTTGCTGTATATCCTCAAGTTTAGTGTTGGCAGGAAACTCAGCAATGAGCCAGCTGTGCAGCATCTTCCCCGAGCAGCACGTACTCCCATAAGCAATAACAGCATCAGAAGCAGGAACAACCAACAGGGAATTTGTGTAGTCCCTGATGAAAAATATCAAGTTATCGTGGGAAAAGTACTATTAGGGGTACCACCTGCTCTACTGGAGAGGGAACTTGGAGAGGACACTCATCTGAGGACCCCCACACACCTCTTCCTGGCTGACCACTGGGAAGTGTCTTCAATTCTCTATCTCGCTCACTCCCTGGTCCCAGACCCTATTTCTCCTCTTCTTAGCAGCTATGTCTCCCTTTCTCTTTTTGTCATTCTTATCTATCACATGCTTTCTGTCATTCTATCTATCCTACACTTGACAGTAGGGTCAACTTTTTTTTTTTTATTTAATTTTAATTTTTCACGGTTAGAGTCAATGTATTTAATCATCACTAATAACTGCATCCCTACAGCTACAACACTAGGTATAGTCTATCATTGGACAGATCTTCAAAATTTTCTTCTAGTGCAAATTAGGATCTCAAAGTATTTTGAAAGGCAATAGCCTTTATGAAAGACCCATTGAGAAAAACGTTGACAAAATTACTACAAAGTTAGTTTTAGTGTAATTATTGGCACGCAAAGTAACAAGGAAACAACTGCCTGAAGCTGTTTGGTGAGGTGGGGTTTTTTTAGGTAAGAGGATTCTCACCCACAGAAAGTATTTGCAGCAATGAGAAGAAGGTGGAAGGTTCCTGGTACTTGATATGGATTAGCTCCAGCCAGCAGCTAAGTGCCACGTGGACAGAAACCAAGGCGTATCACATGCAGGAATAATATTGAGCGTAGAGCAAATGCCAGCAACTACATTTTATCAGACAGTTAATTTGCGAATGATCTGCGGGAGACCTAACTGAAAGCTTACTTCTGACTCCAGTGTATTGCCAGATTTACACCTGAGAAAAGTTTGATCACAAATAGTAGTGTTCTATGTCTACCCAAAACATCCTCATGAAAGTGCATGTAAACGTTAAACCAGATGTGAAATACAGGATTTTCAGATTTTGGAGATGTCATGCCAAAAACACTTGCGTGGAATACAGAGTTTCTAGTCTAAAATCTATTAATGTACTGTTAGGAAAAACAGATTAAGTTTTCATTGTACCAGAATGTATATTAATATTTGTATGAGAAGTTCCTCTTTTTCTTCACGTTGAGGTCCTTCTCCCACAATGGCCTGAAGATACCAAACTGAATATATTTAGCAGCTTGCTGAAACTGACGTGGCAAAATATCAATACACTCCTTTCTTGGAAACTGTAGAGCTTTTTAATATTCTAAGAACATTTTAGCAGGAGGGTGTAACAGTCAACTTTATCTTACTTTGCATCCTGTTTGCATGGCATGCCAAAGACATATATAGGACGAAGCAGAGTCTACTGCAGCCTATCTATTGCTCCCAGTACTTACAAACTGTCATTAAATTATTCTGTTCTACAGTACAGTGAAGCTTTCTACTACTCAAAACTGTGGGCACCTGATTAAGGCTCCATGTGTTTCTGTATGCAACGGAAGACTCATGGCTTAGTAATGGCTATGCCAACCACTGCTGCAGAGCCTACCATCTTCTGAGAAATGTCTGTTCTTAAAAACACACACACACACACAAGTGAATGGTGGTGCTGTGTAAGTGGAAGCTATTTCTGCTCTGATGCCATTCTGCTAGTTTTTTAACATTTCTCAGTGTCTAGAATTCTACACTGAATGTTACTGCGGTTGTTTTTTCTCATTATAGGTTACATCATTTTTGGTGCCTCCAGGAATAAGAGAAGGGTGACATCTTTTGAACTTGAGATGACAAAAGATATGTTCTGTTCACTCACTAGGGGGGACACAGAGGTCCATAGAACCGGTTCAGCAAAAGTGGTCCACTCCACAATAATATGCTGCGATACCAGCAGTGTTACAAGCCATGTGCTTTCACTGCACATAGAGGAAAACCTGTAGGCTGCCAGGATATCTCCTTGGACCACAGTAGCTTCTCTTTCTTACATGCAAAATTGAGTCACATTAACTTTGGGTTTAGCTCTTCTATTCCAAAGGACAGTAGGGTCAACTTCAAAAGAGAGTGGGAGTGACACAATATAAAGGGGCATTCCAGAATTTTACTTTACATTAAAAGTTACATAAAGGCAGGCCACAGTGCATCTTCAAAAACAGATCAGTTCTCCTCTTTTTCTTTAGTTGTCTTTATTTCAATGGGGATTTTCAATGAGGCACAAAGATTTATCCTCAGTAGAGAAGGATCCAGTTGGGGAGCTTTTAAACAAACTGGATGTAAACAAGCCCTTTGGACTCAACAGAGTGCACCCACAAGTGCTGAGGGTGCTGGTCAATGCCATTGCAAGCCCACTCCTGGTTATCTCTGAAAAGTCATGGCAACAGGGAGAGGTTCCTGAGGACTGGGGTGTAGCAAATGCCACTGCTGCCTCCAAGCAGAATGGGAAGGATTGTGCAATCACGATGCAGTCACAGTGCAGTCAGCTTCACTTTGATCCCAGAGAAGGTTACAGAAATAATGGTAGAAGCCATTTCTACACTGTACAAAGGACAAGAAGGTGACAGAGAGTAGTCAGCATGGATTCATGAAGGGTAAATCAAGCCTGACCAACCTGATAGTGTTCTGCAATGAGATGACTGGTACAGTTGGTTACAGGAGAGCAGTAGATGCTTTTTAATCTTCATTGTAGTAAGAGTGAATAAGGGAACAGTGAGCTGGGCTTAAAACTGGTGCCAGACTGGCATGAAGTCTACCTCAGAGGCCAGTTACTTGTGGTGCACCCTAATCTTGATCCTGGGGCTAGTAATACTTAATATATTATAATTGTTTAGCCCCAGCCAGCAGCAAAACACTGCATGGCCACTTGCTCACCTCTCCTTACCACTATGTTGGGATGGGGAGGAGAATCAGAAGAAAAAGGTAGAACTTGTGGGCTGACATAAGGACAGTTTATTAGGACAGCAAAGGAAGAGGAAAATAACAACAATACTAATAAAAGAATCTACAAAACAGGTTATACACAATACAGTTTGCTCCCTTCCCTGAAAATGGATGCCCACCCTGTTCTTGAATAGTGAGCACTTCTCCCTGGCCAGCTTCCTCCTTATATATGGAGGATCATACGGTATTGAGTATCCCTTTGGCTGATTTGGACAGCTATCACATCTGTGTCCCCTCCCAGCTTCTTGGAAAAGTTAACTCCATCTCAGATGAAACTAGGACATTATCCACTCCTTATTCTATACCATCTACATCACACACAGATCCTACATTTCCAATTAATCACCATCACTTTTTTTATCTTTGATTTTATATATACACACACAGAGATATTCCCTGGATCTATGGGCCATCCTTGTAAAATGTCCATGGAGTTAATTTAGTCCATGACTTTGGGCTCCATCTCTCATAATGGTCTTTCAGGACCAAGAGATGGTATGTGATGTTGGATTGTTGCATGCTGCATCTAAAGTTACTGGCTTGTAGCTCTCACTTGTATCTGGTGCAGCCCATGCTATGGTTTGTGGGACAAAGATGTCCATTTCAAGGAAGGTGATGACCACTGGCTGCTGAAGTCAGTTCTTGTTCCATCATCACTGCACTTTGCTCAGTTTCATCAAAGTTCTTCTTCCTGCATTAATTTGTGTGTAATACCATTGTACAACATTGTTACTGTAATGCCATTGAAACAACATAGAGCAATTGGAGCAATGATGACACACAATGGCAGGTTTATTTAGCAATTAAAATTATACAGTTGAATTTATTGGCTCTTCTCACCCAAAATCAAATCCCGTTGAGTTACACATTGGACTAGCCCATCTTTCTGTGTCACCCACCAAGCACAGCCTGATCCTTGAGCCAAAGGTTGTCCCACAGATGGGTTTGCCTTTGCCTGAAGCAGGGCTAACCCAAGCTATCTTCACCAACATGTTCTCCATGTACACACAGGGACCTCAACACCTTCTACAGCGTGTGCTAATTTTGACTGGGCAGAGCCAGCTCAATGATAGACACCCTAGAGTTAACTAGCCAGGTAGCTTTTCTACATGTGTTACGGAGTATTTGAGGGTCCCACCACCCATTGCTCTTAGGGTAGTCACTAGCAGTCCATTGTATCATTTGATTTTCCCAGAAGCTGGTGCCTGACAGGGGATGTGACACACCCACTCACTGCCATGCTCTCTGGCTCACTTACTCCATGCAGTGTCGGTGTCATGATTGAGTAGAGGGGATCCTCCCTTTGAACACCCAGCCCAGCACCGGCAGTTGGGGTCCAAGGGCTTCCGGAAGCAGCTCGAATCTCCTTGTATGCTGCCAGTACTTCCTTTCCTGTTGGAGTGTACTGGGCCGCGGATTCTCTGCAGCCCCGACTCCAAAACCCCAGCGGTCAGCCTCGAGTCTCCCCTGGTGCTTTCTGCCAGACTCCAGGTAGGGTCATTCTCCTGGCTGCAGTCCTGCCCAGACTGGTCCAAGGAATACTGTGTGGAGGGCTTCCTGTTTGGTTTGCTCAAATGCTTGTTGCTGCTCCAGGCCCGGTTTGAAATCATGCTTCTTCCAGGTCATGTGATAGAGGGGCTTACAATCAGACTGCAATTTGGAATATGCATGCACCAGAAACCCACAATGCCTAAGAAAGCTTGTGTTTCCATTTTGCTAGTTTGTGGGGACAGAGCTGTTATTTTCTTGACCACATCCATTGGGATCTGATGATGCCCTTCTTGCCATTTTATTCCTAAAAACCAGATGTCTTCTTGTCCTGTTTTCGCTTGGATAGAGTTTTTTTTCACAAGGAANCGCTTGGATAGAGTTTTTTTTCACAAGGAACCAGGACAGGTGACCCAAACTGGCTAAGGGTCTGTTCCATACCATGTGATGTCATGCTCACCGTAAAAGGGGGCTAGTTAAGGAGGAGTGGTTCTGTGCAGCTCTAGGACGAACTGAGTGTGGGCTGAGCTTCTGGTCAGTTCTTGAGTCAGCAAATTGCCTTGTGTTATCACCACTGAGTATAGTGTGTTGTAGGTCCTGTTGCTGCTATTTCCCTCTCCCTTTGCTGTCCCAGCAAACAGTCCTTATCCCAACCCATGAATTTTACTTTAGTCTTCCCAT
Source organism: Zapornia atra (assembly GCA_013400835.1). Lineage (NCBI taxonomy): Eukaryota > Metazoa > Chordata > Aves > Gruiformes > Rallidae > Zapornia > Zapornia atra. The sequence continues at coordinate 2,007 of VZTU01001867.1, read as the reverse complement.
TCTCCTCCCCATCCCACCAGGAGAGGGGAGAGGAAGCAGTGCATGGTGCTCAGCTGCCAGCTGGGGCCAAATCACAACACCTCTGCAGGTCCCTTGACCTCACTTTGGTTTATGGTGAAACTGTCTTTCAGAAGAATTTGGATTATTTTCTTCTATTTCTCAGAAACTTCTTTTGTTGTGTTGCCCTATACAGTGATGCCATCAATGTACTGCAGGTGCTCTAGAGCTCCACCCTTTTCCAGTGCAGTCACCCATGGCACATGGTGGGGTTGTGTTTCCACCCCTAGGGCTGTCAATTCCAGGTTTATAGGATGCCTCTCCAAGTGAAAGCAAACTGTGGCCTGCTCTCTGCCGCCAAAGGGATTGAGAAAAATGCATTAGCAGTGTCAATTGTGAGGTACCACTTTGCTGCTTTTGAGTGCAGTTCACACTAAAGTTCCATCACATCTAGCATGGTAGCACTTACCATGGGTGGTGACTTCATTCAGGCCAAGATAGTCTACTGTCAGCCTCCACTCTCCACTGAGCTTCCACATGGGACTGTTAAAGGCTAAGTGGGTACTGCTGGCCACTCTTTGTGTCTCTAGCTCCTGGATAGGAGTCATGGAGTCTTGGCTGGCACGATATTGCCACCAGTGTACTGTTCTGGTAACGACTGGAACCTGCTGTTCTTTGACTCTGAGCAACCCCACAACAGAAGGGTTGAAAGACTGGGCAAAGTAGACAACTGTTCCAATTCCTCCATCTCCAAGGCAGCTACACCAGAAGCTCACTGGTACCCTTTTGGGTCTTTGAAATACCTTATCCTGATGTAGTCTATGCCAAGGGTGCACAGAGCCTCTGGGGCAGTCACATGGGGTGCTCTTCCCAGTCATTCCCAATTAGACCTGCTTCAGCCTCCAGGGGAGTCTGTTTGGATCCCCATGTCACTCCAGAAAAGCAGAAGGGTTCTGCCCCTTCATGATTTGATGGCATTAGAGTAAACTGGGCACCACTGTCCACTAGAGCCTTGTAATTCTGTGGATCTGACATTCTGGGCCACTGGATCCACACAGTCCAATAAACCCAGTAGTCTCCCTCTTCCACCTGTCTGGAGGCAGGGCCTCTCTAATCCTGCTCATCGTATTAGCTTCTCATTTTTGGTAAAAATTACTTTGAAGTCCCTTCAAGAGCACCCTAAGTATGATCAGGCCTTTTACTCAGTCTGGGGAACTGCCTGCTGGAAACAGGAGCAGAATTTTCCCTGGAAGAATCCTGCTTTGTGTTTTGTTTTTCCTTGCAACTCATGTACCCATGCCTCCAGGGTCAAGGGTCAAGGTAGTTTTTCTATCTCACTTCCTCATGTCCACTCCATGGTCATGCAGGTAAAACCACAGTGTGCCTTGTGGACTGTACCTTTTATATTCTCTCTTGAGCAGAGGAACTATACTCCTAGTAGGTAAGATACTGGTCCATACAAGTGGGGAATAAGGCATACACTCTGAGTTGCTGGATCTTCCAGGACAGTTCCCCAATAGCAAAGACAAAGGAGGAAGAGAGACTTTCTTTGTATTGCTGGTGTTGGCTGGCCATTTCGTTCACCTTTGGTGCCTCTTCACTTCTCAGTCCTTCACTGCCAATGATTTGGCATAAGCTGATGGTGTGCTCCGTACAAATGTCCACTACATGGGTTGAGTATTTTGGACTTCATCAGGATCTGTGGGTTACTGGGCATTGTCTGGCTCATAACCAACCATCTCCTGCATGGCTAATTCCCTCAGGTAGTGGATAGCTCTCTCCATGGTGGTGCATTTGCCAGGTCAACATATATCTTCACTGAAAGGATACCTTTCCCTGACACCTGATGGAAGTCACCTCCAGAGGCTGAGAACCTCTGTGTTTTTCCCAATTATTTTGTCAGTATTCCCTTCCCTGGGCAGGGATCCCAGCTGCTTGGCTTCCCTACCCTGTAATTCCAAGCTACTGGTGCTGTCATACTAGTGTAAGAGCAGCCAGGTAATGATGTGC
>VZTU01001866.1:91228-156754 GCA_013400835.1 Zapornia atra | reverse complement strand
TGCGACTGCACAAGGATCTCTAAATAGGTTAATTAAAAGTCATTAAATGTTATATGATGTCCTCTGATTCTGAGTTGAACAGGCAGTAAGAAGTGGTGAAAGGAGCCATGAGTTTCTATGGTGTGGGTGTCTAATAAAGTTTCTTTTGTTTCCGTTTTGCAGTGGTTGATTCGACAAACCTGAGGTTCATATCTGGAAATTGGCTACTAAAACTCAGTGAGTTGAATGGTGCTTGAGCTGGACTGGGGCTGAGAGTATTTTAGATAGGAATATCTAACAAATCTTTCAGTGACAACTAAAGCCAATTTCTTTTAGCCCTTTGATCACTTCTATTTCCCACCTATTATATTAAATATGGTGCTATAGCACTTGCTATTTAATGTGTATTTATGTAGTGTATTCACCTCCGTGTAGAGAAGAATTTCCTGAGTTTATATTTTCTTTGTTCTGAAAAGTTTAAATGATCATTCTAACTCTCACTTGAACCAACACTAATTGCATCTTTCTCATTACAAACTGTAAAAGCAAACACTGGAGGCAAGGGTCACACCAAGAGAAGTGGTTCTGTGGACACAAACCAGTGGAGCACAGAAGATCTACATCTGATGCTCCCCCGCCCCCCACCCCATTTTTAATGCATGCAGTTGAGAAAAGAGTCCTTCTGACCTTTATAAGCGATAATCTGTCATGTTAAGTTCTACTGCAAGAAATTATTAACCGTTAGGAAAACTACCGTGTTATGAATGCATTGAGTGCAGCACAAGAAATCCCATTCCTGCTACTAGTGTCTGCAGCCATTCAGCAGAGGAGGCTTATGTCATGTGTCCTTCCCCCCTCAAAAAATGCAAAGCCAACAATTCTTTCTAAAGCTGAATAAAAGGATCTCAAACCGTGTTTAAGAGGCCACAGCAGACAGTCCCTGCCCTTCCTTTCCTTGTTTCTGGAGCATTGTCTCAGCTCTTAGCAGAACGAATTCTGGGAAATTGTCTGATTTTCAGGTTGAATTTTGCAGTTTCCAAATTTCAGTTACCAATGTCAAAATAAAGTTTAGGATGTTTGTGTGTAAGTCTATGAAACAAATGAGGCCAGGTCTGTTAGCAAGTGTTTTCATTTTGTACTAGCAAAACATAAGTGATGAGAAGGTTTCATTCTATTTAACTAGTAGATGGAAGTCTAGAAGGTAGCACATTGATATCTTCCCTAAAATTGCCTGGCATGTCACTTCACAAGTGCCACAACTGACACAGCAGAGAAAGCTTTTCAAAATGAGTAAGGATAGCAGAATCTGTCTCTAACAGCACAAATGCTACAGGAAAAATAGCTGTTAGGAGAATAAATTGTAGTGATAATACCTATGGAGGCCTTAGGGGAAACAAAACAAAACAAAAACCCTATCAAAACCCAAAGGGTGATTCAGATAAAAGGTGTCCTGGCATTTAAAATTCCCTGCCTTGTTCACTAGCTAGCATGTTCACAGAGCTGTTGGTGCAGACAAATGGATATACTGTGCTCCATCACAGAGAACAGCACGGGAGAAGAGGGAGCAGCTTCACTAGTCTAGTGGGACTGAGAGCTGTGCTTAGCAAAGCCAACTCTTTTGGTCCTTTTAATAAAATGACAGTAATTTGACAGTAATAAACATTAGGCTGTCACTGTAATGTAGCAGTTTGCAAATAATGTTGACATTATCTTATGCTTCATGTCAGAATGTGGGTCCGCTTTATCGGCTGATTAATGGGGAAATTGGATGAAATTCTTTAAATCTGAGAAAAAGAAGCTTGGATTGCTCTGGGAATGAGTTGTCTTTTGTTTTCCTCTGTTCCTTTCAAGCCCTGGTACTGCTTTTTCATCTCCTTTTTATGTTGTTTCCCCCCCCCCTCATTTTGAACATTTGTGCAAAACTATGACAAGTTGAACATAAGCGGTAATGTTGTCTAAACTACTGGAAGTGCCACTTAAAGGAGTCCTAGAGGTTTTTTTTTTTCCCCAGAAATAACACAGTTCTGAAATAGTGATAGTTTGGTGTGCTGGGTTTTTTTGCAGGGGGGAATTTGGTTTGGTTTGGTTTGCTTCTGTCTACCTACTGTCGTAGATTGCGGCTATTCCTACATACTAATAATCTAATACAAATGATGATTAGACTTCCAGAATTCATTTTAGGGCTGGGGGAATTATGAACACAGACATTTGCCAATGCTATGCCAGGGATTTCCTGTCGTTGCATCCCATTGTTCTGAGCCAAGCAGTCTGTCGCATCAGAGCCCTCTCAACCACATCCTTCTAAATCTTATATTTTTCTTGGATTTCCTAGAAATGCATCTAACTCTAACAAGCAGGCATTGGGAAGATTTGGACTTTGCATATATTTTGTAGCTGTTTATGATCCAAATGCATTTCATGCCATTGAAGCACGATATTGGACGTGTATGCAAATACCAAAGAAAATTATCAGCTGGCTACTTTTCAGAAGACAAAGTACCACCATCTAGTATCCCCCTTCAAAGGGGTTTGAGGATGCTGCTGGAAATGCTTCTGACTCATAATGATTTCTGTGTATGCTGGATGTGGAGAATGACAGATCTTCCCATCTGTCCATTCTCCCAGATGGCTCACACGAAGGGAGTGAGCACCAATCTAACCATTTCATGATCATCAGGTATTCAGGTTAAATGGGACTGTCCTGGTTCCAGGCGAGATAGAGTTGATTTTGTTCATAGTAGCTAGTATGGGGCCATGTTTTGGATTTGTGCTGAAAACAGTGTTGACAATAAGAGATTATTCTTTTCTTTTTTTTTTTTTTTAGAGAGATGTTTTTATTACTGCTGAGAAGTACTTATACAGTGTCAAGGCCTTTTCTGCTTCTCACACCACACTGCCAGAAGGTAGGCTGGGGTGCACAAGAAGCCAGAAGGGGACACAGCCAGGACATCTGACCCCAACTGACCAAAGGGATATTCCATACCATATGACATCATGCTCAACATATAAGGGGGTGGAGGAAGAGGAAGGAGGGTGAGGTGGTGTTTGGAGTGATGGTGTTTGTCTTCCTAAATAACTGTTATGCACGATGGAGCCCTGCTGTCCTGGAGATGGCTGAACACCTGCCTGCCCATGGGAAGTGATTGAATTACATGTTTACTTTGCTTGCACATGTGGCTTTTTGCTTTACTTGTTAAGCTGTCTTTATCTCAACCCAGGAGTTTCTTACATTTTCTTTTCTGATTCTGTCCCCCATCCCACTGTGGAGGGAAATGAGTGAGTGGCTGTGTGATGATTAGCTGCTGGCTGGTGTTAAACCATGACAGTGACTTCAGGAGATAGATACCTATTCAAACCTCCTTCTCAAATCCAGGTCTGCTATGGAATCCTATAATATTGCTCAGAGCTTTTTCCCATCTTGGTCTTGAAAACCTTCAAGAAAACACAGGGTACCTCCACAACCTCTCCACTGCCTGGCTATCTTCATGGGGAAAAAATATTTCTTATATCCAGTATGAGACTCTCTTGAGCTTGTTGTCTCTCATCCTTCCAGCATGCACTGCTATGAAAAGCCTGGCTTTGTCTTTTTTGATGACATTCCTAAGGGTACTGGGGACTTCTCTACAATCACCCCAAAGCCACCTCTTCTCCAGGCTGAACACATCTTATCCTTCAGCCTCTCCTCAGGGCATTCCAGCCCCGATCATCTTAATGACCTCCACTTAAATTGTTTTAGTTTGCTGATGTGTTTTCTGCATCAAGCTATTTAACTCACATTTATGTCAGCTGAAATATGAGCGATTCACTTTAAACCTGCAGACCTGGCACCAACTGCTGAGACCAGTTCTCTGAATTCCCTTTCCATCTCTGAATCCCATGGGCAAGAGGACAGGATTGTCTAGTTTTCTAGATAAGAGATACAAATGTGTTATCCAACTTAGACAGAGGTTGTATAGTTATTTAGTGACAGAGTCATAATTATTACGTGGATCCTTAGCCCTTTTACAGCTTTGCTGAAGTGGACCTCAAAATCCATTTGGTTTTGCTGGCATAGGTGGCAATTGTGAGTGAATTGGGAATAAGTGTCAGTAAGTACTCCCAAGAGGTGCTTGACACCCTCTACAGGAAAACCAGCAGCCAATATTAAAAATCAATTAGTACTTCCACAGCACAGCATTTGCCATACAATATACAATGACCTTTACAGGCCAGAGAAGAGTCAGTTTAATGCACTATATAATGCCAGATGGTAATGTCTTTCCTCACTTAGGTGGCTTGTGATTAAACTCAATTTTCTCAGCCACCAATTGACCTTTATCCATCTCCTGCAATTTCATGAATGGAAGTTGGTAAAAGCTAACAGGGTATATACATCATGTTGTGACAATTTCTCCTTATAAGAAGATACAAGTGGGCAGTGAAGCACATCTGAGGTGCAGTCATTTCAAGTGAATTCTGTGTTTCTCCAGATAAAGGAGAACTTCTTGAGATTTAACCAAGTTAGTTTTGGGTCCACCATGTGCTACATGTATATTTTCCATTCAGTGAGGTAGTGGTTATAACTAGTCCTCTTTTCACTGTCAGGCTGTGTTGGAGGTGTAAGTAGATAAATATTTTCCATTTAAGAAGAGAAGGATAAGACATTTGTCATACCCCAGCTGGTGTCACAGTAAAACCAGTAAAAATGGAGAGAATTTAGCCTTCTTCTCCAGCTCTGGAGATCGGTCTGTATTCAAAGGACATCTAGTAGTTGATACTGTGCAAACTCAAAGTACAAGAAACGGCCTTTATATAATTTGTTTAGCTGCTTGTTGACACAGTAGCTTCCCATGATCCAGATAGTTGCTGACCCCAGAGGTCTGGCAGATATGGATCCAAGGTCATTAGTAAAATGAAGTGTCACAGCATAGACTTTTCCTTCTATGATCCAGTTCATGTGCTACCCCAAGTACTAGTGACAAGTAGATTACTTAAACTCATTTAACACATTCGTAAATCCATGCTAGTGGGAAGTCTAGATGATATTTCTTTCTAAAACACATGTATTTATATTTGTTCAACATCTTCAGTTCAACCTGAAGACAAGTTTATAAATTATAATTGGTATTTCGGTGGGAAAGTTTGGATTTTTTAAGTTCCCAGCATGTATGTGTCACACTTGCCTTTCCTGGTAACAGTTTTTAACAAAGTCTTTCTGTTTCTGGCAAATATTCCACACAATAACTGTGTCCAGGACACAGTCTCAGGATAGCAGATCTTGCAATCTGGTTTAAATGAAAGCTGATTTGAGCTCTCCCTGTGGAACAGCCTGTGGTTAACTCTGTAGTGCAGTAATGCAAACGCAGCACTCAAAGGGTATTTTTGAAATTAAACAGCACATCTTTGTGAGTAATTGAGTATTTTGCTTCTTCAGCTTTTCACCATATTTCCCTTCTATTGAAATAGTCTGGAAGGAAGCAAGGGAAGTGCTGTTTTATCATGCCCCTTTCCTCTGGCCTCATCTTTTCTTCGCTCACTCATCTTCACTCCCCTTACAGTACCATGAATGATGCCTGAAATTTCTTCTGTATTGCAGTTAGCTTTTAGAGTTTTCCTTTGGCAAAACTTTCCTTAAGTTGGTTTTATTTTCTCCCCAAACCCCAAAGATGCCAGCATATGGCAATGAAACACAACCACTGAATTACTGTCTCTTTTCATGGTAATTAGTTTAGACTTTTGGACTACATCTATCCCAGCTAATTGAATGGCACCAGGGAATGTTCCCAGGGACAGGAACTTGATCGCCTGTCCTGTTAAATGGTTCCTGTTATGATTTTGGCCCCAGCCCACTGGCACTCTCCCAAATGCATCCTGAACACAGTTCGGGAATCAGCACAGAGCAGAGACCATTTCCGGTTATCAGTTTGGATGTGCCCACCCTGTTTCCCAGGCTAGGAGAATTTAACAGCACAGATATTAGGCAAATCTATGCCAAAGAGTGAACCTGGACACATAGAGCATAACTATGTAACCATATTGTAACCCAAAAGTAGCATCTCCCTTTCCCTTTTTCACCTAAAAAAAGAACCCCAATTACTGTTCTTAAGAAAATATATGTGTTTTTAACACATATAAACATAGATTGGGAATCACTAGAGCTATCATTTTCCATGAGAGCCAAATCGGTGCTGTTCATAAATATATATTACCTTCCAGCCATTGATTATGCAAATACATGCACATATTGCATGTATATGTTGGACCTGCTCCACAAATGAATCAGGATTGTGTAGTGAAAGTGCATTGCTTAGACAAATTGCTTATTGCAGCAATTAGAAGGCATACAATGAATAAGAAATAGAATAGGGGGAGGGAAGGGAGGATTTCTTGCCTATCATGGCCAAACTGAAGAACTGGATACTATCCCTTCACCCAGTACAGAGCTCCCAAGAGATGCTCTGCAAGAAGCTCAGAGCCAGTAGCTTAGCCTAAGGTGGAAACTTATACTAAGGTATTATGATACTGTCGCAGATGGGCTAGATAAGAGGGATGCACTTCACTCTTAAGAGAGAGGCAATAATATGTTTATTGATATAAAACAAAAGGTGTTTGGTAATAAACATGGCAGTGATTAAGGTTCGATGGTAAGGTAATCTTGATTAGTTAGTGCATAGAGAACAGGGTCAGATGAATCTATCAGGGAGACCCTCCTGTTGAGTCACGAGGTTCAGAAAGAATCCCCTTGCTTTCTAAACTCCTCAGAGAGGAGCCTAGGTGTGGCTGGACTCAGTCTTAGTCCCAGATTTGTCAACCGTTTATGTCTAAAGGATTATATATACAACCAGTCTTTTATATTTCTTATCTAAGATCACAAATGTTAGTGCTCTTATTCCCAACTCATTTACTGAGGATCTGTTGCAGAGCTCTTGTGGCAAGGATTCTCTCGACCTCGAGGAGTAACCATGAGAGGCGTCCCTTTCAAGGGGAGATCCTGACGTGCAGCCTGCTGTCATATCAGGAGAGCTCAAAGGGCTCTTGAGCTGCTCACTAGTTATGGAGTGAGATGATTGGCTCATAGTCATATTTACATACCACCAGTATATGCCAGAGGACACTGACCAGTGTCCAGGTGGGCACTTTAGCATAGATAACCCTTGGCTATTGTGTTGTTATCTGTCTTCCTGAACTCACTGTGAGATGGATGCAGAAATCACAATCAACACCAGTGGTTATCAATCAATCCATATTTACAGGAAAAAGTCAGGAAAACATGGGGGCAACGGGGTGGGGGGGGAAAGCATACCATCACAGATACCTCAGAGAAGTGCCCATTGGCTACATCTGCAAGGTGTAGGAAAATTCTGGTTGGGCTACGGAGGGAGCTGTGACTCATTCTCTTTAATAGAAAATGGTGGAGAAAGAGACAGAAATTATGTCTTCATAAAGCAATCATACACCTTTATCTAGATTTATTTTCTGGGTACTCAAGTACATAGTATCCTGTGAGATTTTTCTGTCTAATGAGTTGGCACATGTTTTGATGCAGAGATCTTTCCCTCTCTCAGAGGCCCTAGAGAGGCAGTCCCCTTCCTGTGCTTTACAACTCCACATATCGCTTTTCTAGGTGACCACATCTTCATCCTTGAATAGTGATTGCTTGTAGTGAAAACCAGTCTGTAGTGTGCATCAACCATTCTTTCATACAGACATTGTGGCCTTAATGCCAAATGCAGACATAGGCCTAAAATTATATTTTTACATTTATTATATTTTTATCTGATTGCAAACTATCTTGGTTTCAGTGCACTGGCAGGAAATTTGCAGCTATACCTAGAATTTCAGTTGAGAAGATTCTGCAAATCATTCCATTTTCATGGACTGTGTATTATTTCTGTATTAAAAGTTCTAAGACATCAAATGAGGATCGTTTTTTATATCATAGAAAACGGAATAAAATTTATATTCTTCATTTCAACCAGTTATTAATTTTGACATATTAAAGGAACCCTATGCTACAGAGAGGTACAATTAAATGTCCCCAGAATCTACTATCAAGGATAGCATGTATTACTGACTAATTTCATGATACAAGTTACAGTATTCACTTTAGTACACTAGTTATGAAAATATATGCAGAGGACAGGTGAAGGTTATGAAACTGTCTGGGGAACATAGCTAACAAACACTCAGCTCTGAGTTCTGTGCATGACTTATTACTTCTAATAATGTAAATATGTGCATATTAGAGGCTCTATTGATCATCAGTAGCTACACTTCAACTTAGAATTAACAAAGGTAGTAAGACAAACACAGAAAATAATAGTCCATTAATCTAGGTAACAGAAGTGAACTGTGAAGCTTAGGGCCCATTTGAAAGTCACTCGTACGATAGAATTTTATTCTGCTCATGTAGTAGCTACAGAGTGCAGGAGAAAGAAAAGCATCTTTCTTATACATCTGAAATTGGTACCGCAACAGGTACTACTGCAAACCCACATATTTTCTTTTTAATGTCCCAGCTGGAGTACTGTGTCCAGACCTGGGGCCCCCAATACAAGAAAGATGTGGAACTGTTGGAGAGGGTGCAGAGGAGGTCACGAAGATGATTAGAGGGCTGGAGCACCTGCCCTACAAAGAGAGGCTGAGGGAGCTGGGCTTGTTCAGCCTGGAGAAGAGAAGGCTGTGGGGGGACCTCATTGCAGCCTTCCAGTACCTGAAGGGAGCAGAGAAACAGGAGGGGATTCAACTTTTTAAAAGGGTAGACAATGGCAGGACAAGGGGGAATGGATTAAAACTAAAGGAAGGAAGGTTTAGATTAGATATTAGGGGGAAGTTTTTTACAGAGAGAGTGGTGAGGTGCTGGAACAGGCTGCCCAGAGAGGTGGTGGATGCACCTTCCCTGGAAGTGTTCAAGTCCAGGTTGGATGGGGCCCTGGGCAACCTTATGTAGATCCAGGCCTGAGGTTGGTGGCCCTGCCTGTGGTAGAGGGGTTGGAGCAATATGATCCTTGGGGTCCCTTCCAACCCATGCCATTCTATGATTCCATGATTCTATGATTCTATTTTTCTTATTGTCCTTAACATCTAACACAGTATGTTTATGTTCACTGATGTGCAATAACTTCCACTACAAGCAGTTTACTGAATGGAAGGCAAATATAAGGACTCTGTCCCTGACACACAGATGCTCTAAAACCACAGGCAATTTGATTAATAACTTCTCTGTTTCTATTTTTCCTTTATCACCTTTCCTTTGCATTCAAAATATTTATATGTGATGGCTTCTTACCTCATCTCATTCCAACTGATTTTCCCACTACAGCAGCGAGTTCTAATGCCTTATTATAATAAAAATGAGCTATAGCTCTTACATACCAAGAAAGAACTTAAGATGAACTTCCATTTTGGTAAAAAACAACCTCATCTCTTAACAACAAACAAATAAACAACAAAAATTCCCTTCCCCAAAAAACTTAGAGTCAGTAATCAGCTTTTAAAGTTTCATATTTATGAAACTGCACGGAAAAATCAGACCCTCTGGAAACTGAAATTTTTTTTACATGATAAATTTAGTCTAAACTATACCGATTTCACTGAATTTATATTTCTGTTTGCAGTTGTTTTGGGTGACTGGGACAATGAGGGAGGTGAACTGTGTGATGAATTTGGTGAAGGTCACTCAATTTTCCTCCTGCCAGCAGAAAAGAGAATCCCCTCCTTGCCAGAGATGGATGCGGTCAGCCAGTCACCCACAGTTCTGGTCTGTTACACCTGCCCAGTCACACCAACTTGCACTGTTCATGAAGTATTAGAATTCCTTTCTTTATTGCTAAAGAGAAAAGAGAAGGAATCATGGCATATAAAATGGAAATTAGCACACTGAGCTCTGTCACTGTGGTGACCATCTGTGTCTGGCAGGCTAACAGAGTCATTTAGCTGGTGGAAACACATGATGCACTGAATTATAGGGGGGGAGAAGACGGAAACTTGAACCCACCTGAGCCCTGTAAAATTACTTTTCTCCATGATGTGGCAGCTTTGTCATCTTTTACAGTGACTCACAGGTGATAACAAACACCCTCTACGTGGAGGATAGTCTAACTCTCCTATTGATTTTTCTCAGTCCTCTGTGCTTGTTTAATAAGACAAATGTTGCTCAAAACTGAGTCTGATAATCTTAAAGATGTTATTTACTTTTTGAAAGGTGAGCTCTATTATGATTAATATGGTGAAAAGCTAAAACCTAATAGAGTCAATGCTTCTTTATATCTCACAGTGGTCCAATCCTGGTGCAGAGAAGAAAGTAACAGTTGAGCCTGAATTAAGAACTCTCAGCTTTCATGTTTGTGCAAGAAATTCTGATTTATTTATTTATTTACAACTCAGTACAGGCCTCTCTTCAATCAAAGGAGCTAATGTCATCCTGCTGCACAGAAAAGGGACAAGAAACAGTTATGTGCCAGGTACAACCTGCTTCCCCACTTCCCCTGCCTTTTTCCAGGGTCAGTCTCTGCACTGTCCCCTCAGGACCCTTCCCTTTTCATTATCAACTGAGCAACATGGAACATGTTTCTCTCTCTACATGGATCAGAAGCAGTTATTACAGGCCAGTGTAGTGAATGCATGACAGTTCCTTTGTCTCTTGTTAGCACTGGGAGGCTGTGAGAGGCAGGAACCTCATGGGATCAGTGTCTCAGGGGAGGAAGTGTACAAGTGAAACATGCTACCCTATCCCTCTCTCCTCACCCTTACTTCTTCCTTCACTAAGCAAAACTGCATCTCATTAGTGCACCAAGACTCTCAGCGACTCCCTCAGGAGGCACCTTAGGATGGGACCAGCCACCTGCCAAATATCTCTTGCCTCCCTCCACAGGAAGTGGGGGATCATTTATCACAAGCCTGCAGAAGATACAGCTTCTCCTGGGCCAGTGAAGCAAGTTGGATCCCAAATGGTGAGTTCTGACCTTCCTTACTGGCTTTCAGAAGGGGCTTCAGGACCCACCATCATCCAGAAACTTGGTGTAGAAGCTCTGCATGGAGTCTTTCCCATAGAAGACACAGAAACAGGAGTTGTTCTTGCTATTGATTAGCAACAACTTGTTATACAAGTGTTTTAGGTAGCAGAGCTTTACTGGAACCACAGTTGCTTCTAGTGCTGCTCTCAAAGACAGAGCACCATTCATTACACACTTCCTGAGCTCATCTTCCTTTCTCTTGAGATAACAATGTACATTTGTCATGTTGTGCAGGTGCCTACGAACACCAATGCTTGCTTTGATTTTCCTCTTGGCATCCCAGCTGGGCAGTGATATGTTGTCTTGTCATGCTGAACTACCACTTTGTTTTGATACTTTTTACAGCGTGACACAGTATTTCCCAGTATCTTACCTTGAAACTAGAACTGGGCCTAAAAGGATGGAAAAAAATTGTTAAAACTTTCTTGTTAAAATGAAAAAATAAATAGTAATAAAAAAATGAATAAGCCTTTATGTGTTAGTGCTCATAAGGGAATTTATGTACAGTGTGGTTTGGCTTTAACTCATGAATTTAAACTGATGGTAGCTTTTTACACTGTCAAAATGTACAAAGTTACTTACCAAAATTATTTTAATAAGCCATCTACTCAATGTAGTAAAATTTCTACCATGTTCCAAATAGGATTAGAAAGAAATTCAGTCATTCTAAAAGACTATTTGGTAATTTATTTTTTTTTTTCTGATTGATGATGGAAGGAATTTTTCTTGTGAGAATTCTCACCAGAGAATTTTGGCTATTCAGTCAGGACTCATTTGACTAAATTAATTAAAACCATCAATTTCAGGGTGTTTTTGTTTCTTCTCGCTCTCTTTTGATTTAACAAGAATAACATACAAATCAGAAAGGTAGAATTACCTTTCATTGCCTTTTACTTTTTTTTCTTTTTTTTTTTTTTTATTTCCCAGTTTATATTTTCTACTGTGCCCTTTTCTGCCAGGTAAGAAAGGATATCTCTGATGAGCATACTACCACTTGGAATTCAACTGTTGAGTTCCCATTTCCAGTCCTGCTATGAACATTTTAATTTTAAAAACTTAACTAAAGAAGAGATTTAAAATTCTACACAGTTGTGTGTCTTGAGTTATGTCATGCTTTTGTCTGGGATTAAGTTGATTTTCTTTACAGTAGTTTTTATCATGCTGTGGTTTGGATTAGTGCTGAAAATGACGTTGATAACACACTGATGTTCTAATTACTGCTGAGTAGTCCTTACATACTGTCATGGGCTTTTCTGCCCCTCACACCACCAGCTAGTAGGCTGGGGGGGGGTGTGCAAGAAGTTGGGAGAGGACACAGCTGGGACAGCTGACCCAAGCTGCTCCAAGGGATATTCGGTATAAGACGTTGAGCAATTAAATTGTGGTGTGTGTATGTGAAATTTGCCAGGGCTTTTCTAGCTTTTTCCCTTCTGATTCTCTTCCCTCACCCACTGGGGGTATGAGGGAGTGGATGGATGGTGCTTAGCTGCTTATCACTGATAACGCACAATGATTTGTTCCTGAAGAAGAAAGATGGATGGCTTCGCCTGCATGGGGCATATCCACCCCTTCTTCTTCTGCCAAAGTGGATGGGAACTATCAGATAGCAGCTGACTGTTTCACTGGTGATCAGTGTGAGACTCTGCCTTCTGAGAAATGATCCAGGAATCTTTAATGTATTTTCCAGGGCCAGAAATAAGAACATCAGTTCTAACAACCAAATGATCCAGGAACTAGCAATATGCAGCAATTATGTCTACAACTACAGGGTTAGGGAGACACTGCTTCTAGAGGGCACAGAGCCTGACTGGAGCATCAGTTACAACGCTATAGTGAACACCACATGGAGATTCATATCTTGAGTATATTTCACACAGAGTATAAATAAAAACAGTGGCCTCCAATTATCCCAGTTCACTGCCTCTGTTTTCCTTAAATTTGTGTTAAGTGAAGGGAATCGTGTTTAGAAAGATTAATTTAGATTTTTATTTTTTTCTTCTTTCTTAATTTTCAGACTATTTTTGTCCATTAAATGTACAGAGAAATGAAGTGGGGAATTACAGCTGAGAATAATTAAGAACAACTGCATTCAAACATGAAGTGAAACACCTCTGTTGGCTGCCTGATTGGAAAGCGGTTTGACTTCTCAAAGTGTGAGAACTTTTTCCTCAAGTGTCCCAAGTCTCACGTGGCATGGTTTGGCATTTTATAGTTTAAAAGGTTTTGTTATACTGTTTTAATCTTAGAACACTTAGCTTCAAACTGGATAGATGGTACAAAACCACAGTCACCCAAAAAGGCTGTTCCAGATGACACAGAACAGAAGCACACATGTGTGTTTCTCACTTGAGCTCTTCCTCAAGCTTATGGATGCTTTGCCTGCCATAACATCCACAAGTGTGAGAAACAGCCATGTCAAGATTCATAAGCCTTTTAAGCCTTTTTCATTTGACCTTTGTTCTTTTTGTTATCAGATCCATTCAGCCAGTGCCCGTTCTTATTTTCCCTCCCCCTGTCTGTCTGAATGGCTCATCTGTTGTATTCCTTCTGGCATTTAACTTCTGAGTTGTCTGGGCAGGGACTCTGTTGTGATTTAGTTTTATAGCATCTGGTCCTAAGGGACTCTGATCCCCAGTGATGGTCTTTCAGCAGTCCTGCTTTCCTAGTGATTCTGTCTCATGTACCAGGCAGCTCAGGAAGTACCTGAAAATATATTAAGCATGTAGCAGAATAACACATCCCAAGAGATTCTGATTTAAGGCCAAATCTTTGGGTTAACTATATACTTTCTTCCTGAACAGTTCAAGTTAAGGACAAAGTGTCAGCCTAAATTTACCATCTTTGGTTATCTCATGTCACAGTCTTCATGTTATTTTTATGCAGTTTACTTAGACATGCAACAAATAAAGGTCATTTCCTTCTACTTAGAAGAAGTTTTATTGCTTTGTTTTTAAGAGTGACCTTATTGCTAGTAAAAAAACAGACAGGCAACTCAGGAGTCTGGAACCAGAGTTTATCAAGCATGGTGTGCATGCTGTTTATAGAGTACAGGTAAATGCAAAAGCAAGAAGGCAGCTGCTCCTGGTGGCTTTGGTGAGAACACATGAACTACTCTTTAAAACCTGCTTGGCCATTAACAACTGAGAAGATGGGTGAAAAACAACTGGTAAGGAAGTACCATAGAATCATAGAATGGTTTGGATTGGAAGGGACCCTAGAGATCACTTTGTTCCAATCCCCCTGCTATGAGAAAGGACACCCCCCATTAGACCATATTGCTCAATGGCCCATCCATCCTGGCATTGAACACTTCCGGGGAGGGGGCACTTCCAGGGATGAGGCAGGAAGCACTGACGCAGTGCAAATGGGGAAAGTCTTGGCATGGAAGTGATAGTTGTAGGTATGTTTTCATAAGGACATAGCTCTGGGTCCTAAATGATGGCAGGCTTGGACACAGGCATGGAGTTTTTCTTGAAGGGAGTGAGGGTGTACTAATATTTGTGTTGAGAATATGGAGGCTTTACCCTCTTAAATTGTCCAGAACAGAGCTCAGAATTGACCTGCAGCTACAGTG
Source organism: Zapornia atra (assembly GCA_013400835.1). NCBI lineage: Eukaryota > Metazoa > Chordata > Aves > Gruiformes > Rallidae > Zapornia > Zapornia atra. The sequence goes on along the minus strand of VZTU01001866.1, from coordinate 142,207 downwards.
GAACCCAGACAAGCCAGATCTGAGATATCTTTGTTGATGTGCAATCTTCTTACAAGTCATGGTTCAAGCTGACTGGAGAGGATAAGATTGTTTATTTACCACGCTCTGTGTGCTGGCATTATGGTCCTCCTTCTCTCTACCTTGCAGAAGAGATGATGCTGTTACACAAGGGTATAGGAAATGGCTGCTAATCTGTCCCTCTACCATGAAGGTGGCATTATACTTATTTCAGAAACTAAACAAGGAGAGGGGTAGCTGTCACTGGGAAATCTTAAGGCAATCTGGTGTGACAGCTCCATCTCCTTCCTGTAGGAGGTGGTTCTGCAGAAGGGCCAAGAGGCTTGAAATATGAGCGTGACAGGACATCCAAAATATGTAACACTAGACAACTTTTAAAATTAAAAATGGGGAAAATAATACTAAAAGAAATGGCATGAAGAGACACAAAAAGTGTTATTTTAAAATACCCTTGGGGTAGGTGAAATACAAGGAGTTTCTCATAAAGGGAATTTTTTAGTGTCAAATCCAGGAGGGAATGAAATGAATATGTAATGTCAGAATTGTAAAAATAAATTAAAATAGATGTCCAAGAAGCTGCCCAAGGATGACCTCTTCAATCTTAGGTTTTATTTTTCTTTGAAAGCCTGTCTTTAACAGTGGTTTTGAGACCATATTACTTCCTCCCTGTAAATCAGAGTTAAATGTAAAAGGCTTTAAGATTTGTTCTGCAATTGTTCAGTTTAGCCTCAGAGCTGTACCTGTGTATCTTGTAATGATTGTGACATTGTGTAATATGTGAAGTACATTGAGAGAAAAGTAACCTGTAAGCCAAAGGGTTGATTAGAGAAATCTGCAGCAAAATTTCCCTGTCCCACAGGTCACCATTTGTGTGCTTGGTGACGGTTACAGTGACTGCACCAGAAGCGCACCACTTGCTATTTGGTGCCTGACTGCATCATTGACAGGGAAATGTCCTCTTTCTCTTTAGGAATTAGATGAAATAGTGGAATTTCTAGACGAGGATGAATCTTCACAAAACCAAGGAAGGAGTTATTTCCCATGTTACAACTTTTATGAGTGGAAAATAGACGTAATAATAATATTTGCACAATAAGACTATAGTAAACTATGCAAGATGTGGATCCTTTTGTAAAGGGTAGGAACCCTTAAAAAAACCACCACAGAATAGATCTACTATGGAAATAAAACAAAAACCCAATCTTTTCCAAAATAAATATTCTGGAGTCAAGTGACATAACCTGCTGAACTGAAGCCTGAAAAAGTCAGTTTAGTATGAAAAGTGACACAACCCATACAGAGAAGTGTCACAGTCAAATTTCTCTGCTCTGTACATAGGCATATTCAAATTTGTTCAACATGACACAGTACAGGAAGGTCCTGCAAAGGAGAACTTCTTTGTAATTTCCATGGCATTGAACCCAGTAGATTGATGATTTAAACAAGCTATCCAGATTTCCAAATAGATATGTAATCAGAATGGAAATGCACTGGAAATTTTTTTATTCATGCTACACTGGATTTATCTCACCATAAAGACACTTTGCAATGTCCTTTTCTCAGGATCAGTGCTGAAATGTCATTCTAGCTAATGCTTTGCATAAAAAAGGGCATATTCTATGAAACGTGAAGTTGGCTCTGCTACCAGTTAAAAGAATCAGCCCTGATGGAGAATAAAATGATAAAGAATACAAACCTACATATCCTTGTTTCGGAAATGTTGGTAGTGGCTTTTGCTTTGTGGGTGTGAAGAGAGATGGGAGAAGCTATTTTAAATTATCTAATTAAGCAAATGAAAATGGATGTGCTGGCAGCCGCTGTGAGGCAAGGATGTTGTATGTGGACATTGCCTACTACCCGCAGTCCCTGCCCATTCCACATTTAGAGAGCTGTTGCCTGATAATGGCCAAGAAGATGGTAAGCTCTAATTGCTGCTACTGATTGGACAATGATTGCAGCTGCAATTTGTTTGTGCTATGACAACAGCAAAAATGATAATAATAATGATAATGATAATAATAATAATGCTTTTTTGACTTATATTACCCTTGCTTGCCCATTTGCACTCACTTGTAGCTATTGTTTAAGTGAAGAGGTGGTACCAATCAACATAACGAAGTCCTGCAAGTACCTAGACACTCCTACAATTTCAACCAAACATATTTCACACTAAGGCAGCTAGGAATAGTATATCTACTGAAATACTAACTGCTGTTTTGCAGCACAGTAGAGAAGATGATGTAGGCATACAGAGATATGTACATGGGCTCACATCTGAGTGGTGTAAGTTGTTACTGCATTTTGGTTAAAGGCTTCTGACCTTTTAGCAGATGTGTAATTTCTCCTCTGAACCCTCCTTGACTGTTACAAGGCTGAATAAATAAAAAAACTCATAAATAAATAAATGGACACCCCTCATCCCCATTGTTTTTTCCAGTCCACTTCATATTGAATAGAACTGGATCTGATAGGACAGTAGCTGGAAATTTGAGAAACAGCCATATCTGAGACCATGCAATGACATTGTCTGGCTACATCCTGAAAGAAATGATACCACTTCACCTGTGTACCAAAGCTGGTACATAGCCTGTGCCCAGATTTTGGATTAAGGAATCTGGGCAGTGAAGTCTTTCACGTAAGAACTGATATTTTAAAATTATGTTTTAGTGCTTCTCAGAGGAAAAAATAACACCTAAAACTTACCTGTGAAAGGGGATTGAGCCCTAACTCTGGAGGTGATGAATAGGAGCTGTGGAAACCCTGAAAGCACAGTGGTCTGCTAGGTAACAGATAGAGAGTTTTGACTCTTGAGGATCCATGAAACCTCTCTGTGCTCTGATCTTGCCTCCTCTCACCTTGACAGGTGATCTTGCTCACCTTGGCATATGAGCTGTCAAGAAACTGTAAATCATCAGAAGCTTTGGTATCCTGGGAGATGAACAGTGGATGAAAGGTCTGAAGTAGACTAACTGGTCAGGAACAAAGGAGAAGCTTGTAAAACTATCTCCTCAAAATTGCATAACTCTGGCTAATCAGCAAATTCTGATAATAAAGAAAAGTTCAGCCTTACCCTGGCTACATTTTCCTGTGTGTATAACTCTACAGAAGCAAGAAAAATGAGTTCTCCTTTTGTTCAGACAAAAGGAGAGGAAGAAATAATATTAAATACCATTATCTCTCAGAGTGGTGTCCTTGACATTAATGGAATAAAGCACCCATTGGCTTTAATGGGAGTAAGTTCAGATGCATCTGTAGTTTTCCGATTTCTATTCACTGCTTGTATCACCCACAGGAATTGCTAAAATGTTGCTAAGAGGTTAGATCAGCAGAAGGGAAATGGAGACACAGGAGATGAGATCCCATATGGGTGAGTTTGACTCACCAGAATACATAATCAAGTGTTTATCTGCTTTTGCTGCCTACAGAGATATTCCTAAGTCTTTAAGATGTTCACCTTGGTCCTGATTAATCAAGGTAATCAACCAAGATAAATCAATTAATCTATGAGATTTTCATTAATGATGATATTAATAGAAAAGAGGCATTGAGGGCACAAGTCTGGTTGATATAATCCTAATTTGGCAACAGACATGTTTTAAACAGCATCCTGCCCCAGAGAAGGTGCCAGAAATCCCACCATATCTTATTACGTACAAACTTTGAAAAGAAGACTTCTGTCCTTCCCCCAGAGACAATTATGGCTCTTTATTGACCATGAAGTTTTATGGCCTTTGTACTTTTATTCCCCCTTTGCTTTTGCATTAAAATTGCAACCAAGTCTCAAGGGCATGCTGCCAGATCAAATGCAAGCAGTAGAATTGCTTTTCTTTTAATGATAATAAGACAATACTTACATATAGAATAACATAATATAGGATATCAAAGTGCTCAATTTGTGATTTTGAATTAAAAAAGGGGTGCCTGTGCATTTGGTATTTCTTACAGTCTTACAGACACTTTCAATGGGCAGCTCTACCTCTGCTGGTAGAGATGTGCAACTGATGATTCTCCACATTCTCCAGTACAAGATTAATTAGTTATCCCACAGAAGGTTCCCGTTTTCTTCAATTTCATAATACATCTATCTATCAATGCAGCCTGAAATCCTCTGCACCTCTGAACTTGTTATTTTCAAACAACCTTTTTAACTATGGATCTTCCATCACTTTTTATTTTACTCCAGGTGGAGATTAAGACTCGGTATCTTCCCTTTTTATTCTCTTTTTTTTTTTTTTTTTCCCCAAGTGTGGTTCAGGATAGCCTTAGGACACTCTTGGTCACATACATGTTCTTTAAGTTTCCAAGATTCCTCAGAATCCCTAGAAATCCAAGTGTTCAGCCATAGTTAAAAGAGTATGTTTGTATGCATGTATGTATGTGGAAAACTTCTATAATTACTTGTCACTGCTATATATCTAATTACAACAATGTTGTTGGTATTTATCAGACTTGTTTAATGAAATTTGTTCACATCTCTTTCAACTCAGCACAAGCAAAAATAATCTCCTTATCCCTCTTTTTTTAAGTGAAGAATAAGTCTCTGCTAGACTTTACTGCATTGTCTTACCTCCCCCTGCCCAGGGCAGAGGCTGAGGAGGATGGGGCTTGCTGATGGAGCCTCTGCACAGCAGTACCAGGGCTCCCATCTGCTCAAGGTTGTTGCTAAGGAACTGCTGCAAATAACAGCAGCGCCTTCCCCCACCTGCTCCCACGCCGGCTCCAAGGGCTTCGCTCCCTCTCCTTGACTCCACAGACAGGGAAGCACCAGCTGCTGCTGCTGCGAGATTGTGTGCAAGTTTTTCTCTCCCACCTTTTTTTTTTTTTTTTTTCTTTTTTCCCCCCAAATGACTCTTCAAATCTTTCAGAATTTAAGCACCTGCTGCCACCCCAGAGACAGCCTTTTAGTATGCTCCCTCCTCACCCTGTTAATGTGAATTGTTGCAGACCTTTTTGCTTGGGCTTACTTCCTCACCCACTTTTCCTTGATGGGATGCACTACATCATGATTCAGGCCTTCAGACCTAAATGGTTTGTGCATGGATTTACAGTGAAAGGGTGAGAATTCACGTAGCAAGTTCCCTTCCCTCCCCAATCCCTACAAAAATGCATGAACTAGACCCTTACAAGAGCTGTGATTTGGATTTCATAATTCATGTATGCTTGGCAGGAAATAAAAAAGCATGTGTCAGACTACCCTCATACTTTAATGATTGCTCTGTTTGAATTAATTATACCCCTTTTGGTATTTTTTGAAAGGTTTGCAGCTGATGGTGTGAGGTTTGATTTTATAAGAACAGAAAAGCCGACCACTCATGTGATTATGAAATGATACAGAGTTGAGCAAAGATTCTTTATCTCTACTGAAAGCTAAGAAAAAGTTCATAGCCAGAGCACCCTACTATGAATAATCTTATTTCTAATGCCACCCATCCATGCAGACTTAAAGATAAGTACAGATGAACTAAGAGAGGCTGAACTTATTAAATGTAATGGAAATGGACTTTAAAATTTGGTGAATCAAAATTTTGCATTAACTTTTTCCTTTAATACACTTAACTTGCCACCATAGCAGTTCCATTTTCCTCATCAAATTAGTTAAGTGGGCGATGAAGTGATGCAAGTTTTGATCTATCAAGGAATCACAGCCTCCAAGATGAAACAAGTGAAATATGGAAATAGCTGTTGCAAAGCCAGGGCTGGTGCCAGGGGGAAATGGAAGCTTTTATTCTTCAGAATTTCTTCTGAAGGGAAAGTTGAATGCTGTCTTATTCACCATATTTTGACATCTTTTTCTGTGCCAGCTCCTCCAGGTTTTTTATTCCTTGCTTCAGGCAGTGGAAAAAGGACTTGGGGCATCCTTCACCTGGGAGAGGAAGAGGCTTGGAGGAAATCAGAACTGTTGCAGGAAAATTCCAATAGCTGATGAGACTTAATGCAACTCATTGTGTGACTGGTACTGCTGGCCTGGAGGGAGTGGGGAGGCTGGGGAGCTGTCTCAGGGTTTCTGGGAAAGCTATGGCACAGCATGGACTTAGTCCATGGAGGGAGAGACTGGACAGTCTCTACTTGCCTGCTTGGCCAGGGATGGGAAGGCTGCAGCCCCATCTTGGATATGGTGGTCTTTGTAGCCTTTTGCTTTTTTTTTACAGTACCTCAGCAACACCAAACCAAACCAAACCAAACCAAACCAAACCAGAGAAAGCAATTCCAACCAGACAGGAACAATAATGTGTATATTGCAACACTTCAAAATAAAATCATCTTCACAGGAGTGGTTACATTAGTGTAATTACAAAGGTTGGGCTTTTTCTGTCATTCCCATTTAATTTCCATTTATTTTTGAAAGCAATCATAATTTACTTTTTTTTTTAGTAATTTCTCTGCACCAAAGCTCCCCAATTAGCAAAGCAGTGCAAAATTAAAATATTGTTGAAATTAGAAAAAATATATGAAAGTTTTGGCCTTAAAAAAAATGCTTCCCTATTTAGAATCAATTTGGCCTCATCTGTGCCATCCAGAGTTATGATTCCATGAATGATAAAGTGTGTGAATAGCTTGCCTCTGGTTACTGTCCTCATGAGTCAGACATCCTTATGCATTAGCAGGTTTGGGGGCTATAAACATTATGATTCTTCTCTTAATTGAATCAATGGGAGTTCTGCTAGTAATTTCAGTGGGAATTGGAATTTTTTTAATGAAATGTTTCATATTTTTAAGGTATCTCCAAGTATATGGGAAGATTCTTTTCCTCTTGGCTATAGGTTGAGCCCAGCTTTAGATTAGACAGATGAAACAAGTTGTCTCTTGAAGTATATCCCTCCAGAAACCTCAAAGTATCTCTGTTAAGCCACAGAAAAAGAAAAGCATCCCAAACTGAAGCATCTTAGCCAAAGAGTATGTCCCAGGAATACCCTCTTGGCCCCCAGAGGACTGAGATGTAGATCCAAGGCTCAGATGCAAACTGTGTAGACATTTCCAGGCTGCGTTGTACAGGACCTTTTCTCCATCCAAAGTAAGACAACAGCTTTTGTGGCGCTGAGCTCAAGCAATTCACTGCATTGGTCTGTGCCGCATGCCATGGGGGTACACTGTGGTCAGAGTCCCTTTGCTTATCTCTGTTCTTCACCCTGTTACATTGGCAAGACTTACACTTTACTCTTTACATTGGGGAGATGGCTTCCCTTCTTTCCTGTTTGGCTTGTGGCAGCTTCTGTTATTTGATGTCATCAGAGGTGGGGAACTGGAGTGTTTGAGCTCTTTTTCATTTGATCTTTATTTCCACTTGTTTTTCTTTAGGATGCATTGATTATTGATATGGAAAAATGACTTACCTATTTACCCTGTGTGTTCACTGATTAAACATCTAGGTTCCCAGAGATATTAATGCCTGAGAACAAAGGGAGTCCCAACCTCTTACACAAGGAAATGTGAAAAATGCAGTTAAAGTATCAGCCTAGGTGGACAGCGAGGATTTGACTGTTCTAGCTCGTGCCTCACACAACCCAGGTCAGTGGCTTTTGTCTCTGGTTGCTCTGATCTCTCTTACACAGTTTCAAGGATACAAAACAAAGTAACTGCACATTGAGACTGCTAACTCCTTATTCCCCATGCCTAACTAAATCCCCCTAATATTCATGTTAAGGAACTGATTATAGGGCATGCTGTTGGTTGTGGGGTTTTTTCCCCCCTTTTTTGCCATCTGTCTGCTGTGAATACATCTGAAATCCCTGGCTTCACCAGCTAAAATGTACTCAGCAACCCCTTTTTTTTTTTCTCTTCTAATTATCCTTTTAATTTGCTTCTGCTCAGCTCCCACACCTCCTCCCCCTTACCAGATTGTTTATTTTTTTCCAGAGAGCTTCTGAGAATCACTTATCCTGCTCTTTGCACCCTTTCCCTGCTCCTCGTTCCAGAAATTGCTGTCTCTTCTCTCCTCCTCCCTTGCTGTGATCTTGCAGAAGTGAATGTGGATCACAACCTTCCCAACTGTTTCTGACAAATTGCCCCATGGAGTAATAATCTATTATATTAAGAGTATTTTCCTGTTACCCAACCCTTCCTGTTTTGCATTAGCAACTGGGATAGATTCCAGTGATTGCAAAGAGGTTTGGTACAAACCAATAGTTCTTTATTTCTGGAGAGAGATACTTCATCCAACGACGTCACCATGCTACACAACCAGCTGCTAACTGAGATTTGACTCAAAACATGCCTGTTAATTAATATTTGAGTGCCTGGAAAAGTGCAGATTGGAAAGAAACTATGGGACTGATCCTAGGAACAATGTGTCAGTGAAAGATTTAGGAATAAAACCATCAGTCAGCTTCCCGGCCTGGGGGCTTGATCTGGGCATGGATGCAGACAGCTAGTGCAAGGTTTAACCGGGACTTCTGTGTATAGCTTTGAAATGGCATTCCCACAACTCTTTTCCAGGCACCGTTCAAGGCTGCTGACAATTGAACTCTCCTGCCTCTTCAAATTTCCTTGGGCTCAGAACAGCCCGCTCTGAGCCCCTACCTCTTGTCTAAATGTAATCAGGAAGCAGGAACAAGGCAGCGCGAGGCTGATGTCTCCTGAGGAGCTCCGTACAGTGTTTCAGATCTTACCTAACATACAGTGACAGAACTGGGTTCCTTGAGAAGCTGTTGCTGGTGGTTTTATGTAATACCCAACTTCATAAACACATTTATAGATATCTATAAAAAGCCTTTGCTGTAGTGTCTGCATATAAATTGCTATGAATTTAATGGAACATACATCATATACATGGAACACAATTCATGTGAGGCATTCATCATTGTACAAAAATAATTGCAAAAAAAAAATTTTATATAACATAAAAACCTAAAAAACCCCTCAAATGGTTGGAAGATCCATCAAGGAAGCAGGTCCTGGTCTGGGGTTCAGGTGTCTGTCTCTATCTCCAGGTATGATCTGTCCTCTCTGTGCTGGAAGTGCAGAGAAGGGAATATGGTAGAGAAAAACTTGCAGTCCCCTGTTGAAGGTGAACTGAATACAGAGTTCAAGAGTCATTTTACCTGACAGGGAATGTGCAAGTGGAGAAAACCTTTGTCATCAAAGGAGTGGCAAAATCACTTGCAGGCAATCGAGAGGGAGAAGGATGTAGAATAGTTTGCAATTTTTCTTTTAAGATAAATTTTTGCTGTATAAAATATCTTCTGCTGTAGGTTTCTTCTCTCAGGCTGTTTTTCTTGGTAACGAAGCCCCAATAGTACTTTGAAACTCCACCACCCCTGAATCTACTACATCGAGGGATTTCTTTTTGCTTTTTCTCAATACTGCTTTATTGTATAACCATGAAATTGGCATATATGGGCTAACTATCACATTGGTATATGGATAGCAGTGCTGGAGAACAGCAAGACTTGATGATAAAATGCATTGCCTTAAAAATGAGTTGTCTGAAGGTATGTAGGTAATTTCAAGACTGCAGAGAAAAAAAAGAAGTAATAAGGACAACACTAGGATAAGACATATTGGTGTTATAAAGTGATGGCTCTAATAGTTTGGGTATGTGTCAAGAAGAAACCTGGAAATAATATCTGCAATGCTATTAAAAAAAAAGTAAAAAGCAAAACAAAACAGAGAGAGTCCAAAATGCATTGGGTAGCTCTAGTAAATAGATCAGGAGGAGGTTCAAAGAATCCCTGAAGCTGGAATAAAACTGAAAGCAATAGAAGAACATTATGTTTTGAGCTCTTTTTGCTCAAGACATGCATCCTAAATTTGTCTGTTTTTACAATGCGGTGATGTCTACTCTGAGTTTTACTTTGAGATCTGCTGCTAAACAGAAGTTCCATTTCTTCAAGGAGAATTATACAGATGAAAGGGAAGAGAGGGGAAGGAAAGGATATAGTGATTAGATTTTTAATAGATAATCTAACTGTATTGATCCCTGAGGAAAGCAATTGCTACCTGGCTCCCAGTTGGACTTTGTACCAGTGATCATCACTGTTTTAGCCAGAAGGCCCTGAAAATTTTCTGCCTTCCATACCATCCACTTATCCAGACCATAGCATATCCATTTGGCTCTAAGAACACTATAAGGAGACCATGTTAAAGACCTTTCTAAAGTCAAAATATACAGCATCACTGTTGTTTGATGCTGGAATGTGGCCTGATGCCCACCCAGCTGGGCATTACTCACTCCACCTCCTTAGCAGAACAATGGGAGATAATAAGATGGAAAAGCTAATGGATTGAGATAAATACAGGGAGAATACTTACCAATTACCATCACAGGCAAAATAGACTCTAGTGGGATAATATTAATTTAATTTATACCCAAGTAAAATAGATTCAAGAGTGAGAAAAAAGGTGAATTAAAACATGACCTCCTCCCCATCCTGTTTTCCCCAGTTTTTTCGCTCCTCCCTCCTCCGCCCCCATCTCCCTGCTCCTTCCCGGGGCTGCAGCCCTTCAGGGACACCTTGCGGCCGTCGGGCTCTCCAGGGCCGCAGCTCCTGCAGGAAATACCCTTCCCCGGGCTGCAGGGCGGGTCTCTGCTACAGCGGGGGCTCTGCAGGGCTCCAGGGGATCCCTGCTCCGGGCCTGCAGCACCTCCTGCTCCCTCCTCCTGCTGCGGCCTCGGGGTCCATGTGCTGCTGCTACCTCCTTGGTAGGATTCCTCCTGCTCTGCCTGTGCCGTTTTGGCCCTTGCAAGAATAAGGAAAAAGCCGGTCATTCTAACCACAGCAAATGTAAATAGCCACCATGGATTTACCAAGGCAAATCAGGCCTGACAAGGCCAGGTTATCTTGTATGTTATGTGCAGAAACCGCATGCAAACACCCACTTTTCTCCACATAACATGCAAGGTAACCTGGCTTTGTCAGGCCTGATTTGCCTTGGTAAATCCATGGTGGCTATTTACATTTGCTGTGGTTAGAATGACCAGCTTGCAGTTCCTCGGAAAACTTATTCTTGCTTTTCCTGTAGTGATGTCTGTCTGCATCCTTCTAGGCATCAGGAACCTCCCATAAAATACATGGCCTTTCAAAGACATCAACAAGTGGCTTGGCAATGACATCAGCCAGCTCTCAGCACCCTTATATGTTTACCCACTTGTAGCATGTGCTTTGGCATGGTTAGTTGGCTTGAGTACTCCCCAGCCACATCTTCCTCTGAAATCAACACTTCTTTCCCACAAAATCTGTGAGTAGGATCTAAGAGGCCAGCAATCAGACCTTTTGAGTGAACATTGCAAAGCAGAAATGGAATATTGCCTTTCTAGCCCAGCCATTTCACATCCAAATATTTTATCAGACTGATTATTACAGATCAGAGCTATATGGCACCGAATATCTCAACGGACAAGGTGGCTCATGGGAAAGAGTAGTCTGGAGGTTTCCTCTCTTCCTCAGACTGGTGCCCTCATCTGTACTTCCTTTCCCACAAGGCACTATGGTTTCCTTGATTGTTGAATTATCCCAGTGATTCATGAGTCACTTTCTTTGAACAAAAAGTTTTGTTGGTTGAAAAATGCAGTTTGTTTAATCTTTCTAAAAAGATAAAAACATAAAAACCCAGAAATGACACTTTTTCAAACAGTTGTATTTAATCAAAAAATAACAAATAAACAAAAGTTGGCTTTTCACTAAGTCTCACTGGTGATATTTTCATTCTCCCTTATGTTCAAGGCTTTGCTCTGAGTTAGATCCACTCCTGTGAAAGTGGAGCAGTGCAACAGGGATCTTGTTCTTGGTTAACCAAATGGATATATAAGACCATATAAATTCTTGCAACTGACAGGGTGACAGGCTGGCCTGAGCAAAAGAATGGAGGACAGAAGAAAGACTACCGAGCTCGATCTGTCACATGAACAATGAAAGGCAACTGAGGGGGAGACGTAGGCAAGATGCCAGCTTTACAGTGATGCAGATTTTATTATAGTACAGCTACTGACCCTGAATCCTCATACCAGTCAGGGATGCTCCAGTATTGTCTGTGTAGTCAGGTTTTCAGCAGAGAAGGACCCTGACTGCACAGTTGATCAAATGGGCCATCAATCATGCGATTCACATTGTATACTTAAATCTCCTGATCAAAGTCAGGTTATAATTCATACAGCTGATGACCTCCCAGAGCAGATGCATTAAACCTAAGGCAAGAACTGTAAAAGGAGTTAAAAATCCTTGAAAAAAAATATTATCTGGTTACTAATAATAAACTTCAGAACCCCTCCTCCTGACCTCTTCCAAATGGGCATCTCATAAAATCATATAAATGAAATTTTTTAGCTCACTGGGAATTACCCTTTTATGACAATGGAAGGAGGAACATTAAAAGATTATTGGTGTAAGAAATTGCTGACCATGCAAAGAGTGGGCAGTGAACATGGCTTTAAAAGAGATAGGGCTAGTGAAGTGTAAAAGACAGGCATTGTTTCCTTGTGTGACTCTGTGCACCAACTAAATACCATGAGTCTGGCTGTATTCAAGGTGGAGCTTGAGTCAGTTGTGTGCAAACAAGTTTCTAGTGCACGTAAGGTGGCTGGAGGTGTCTGAGCAACTGCACAAGGAAGTCCAAAATGAGACAGTACTTTTACAGACTGAGTGTCTGCAAGGCCAGCCACCAGAAGCCAGGTGGTAGACTCTAAGAAATCTCAAACTGCACTGCCATAGTCAGACATAGACATCTATAGTACATATGGCCCATGTTAGCTCAGGAAATTCCTACCTCTTTGAGTCCTTGCATCACCAATGTTAAGCTGCCTGCCATTCCCCCTTTCTCTAGTAATTTATGACTGCCAAAGTGGGGGAAGCCTTTAATGCAACTCTACCCTTGTGCATAGAGGATTTTGAGGCTGTTCAGCCTTGAGAAAAGAAGACTGAGAGGGGATCTTGTTAATGTTTATAAATATCTTAAGTGTGGGATACAGAGGGAAATGGCCAGCCCATTTTCAATGGTCTGTGGGGACAGGACTAGCGGCAATGGCTCCAAGTTGGAGCACAGGAAGTTCCGCACCAATATGTGGAAGAACTTGTTCCCAGTGAGGGTGACAGAGCTCTGGGACAGGCTGCCCAAGGGGGGGTGGAGGCTCCTTCTCTGGAGTTATTTAAGACCTGTCTGGATACCTCCCTGTGCAACCTGTCCTAGGGAGCCTGCTTTGGCAGGGGGTTGGACTCGATGATCTCTTGAGGTCCTTTACAACCCCTACGATTCGGTGATTCTGTGATTTGTTGCTATGTTGGTTTAAACAAATTTAGCTTAATGGAAGAGGGAAGGAAGTTACAGTAGTGCTGTAATTTAGATTCTGGAGTGCAATTCATGCCTGGCATATTCATCACAGCATATGCATGCAGGTTCCTGTGTTCACTTCCGCTGTACAAAATGGACACAATTCCATTTTTATGAAAGCAACCTGAGGCAGGATACATTAAACGAGGAGGAACTCTGATACTCAAATAGAAGGTATTGCCAACGAGATGGGCCTGATGTGCAGTAATAGCATGGTTACTGTCAGGTCTGCTGTGTGAGTCTTAAATGGAATCCAGTTATTATGAATAACTGTATAATATTCCGACAGCTCCCTAATGCTGCATTCAGTAGGAACAAGGGGATAATAGCTTGCTGGAAACAGCTTTTTACTTTCTTCAAAGACAATGGGTCTAAATGTTTTCTCCAGAGATCCCTGTTTTCCAAGTTGCAAATCTTGTTTTGCTGGACCTGATGTGCTAGAGCACCTTAAAGAATATGAACAGACATAAGGCTACTGCAAAGGTGGCAGGATCAATTTGTTAGCAGTTTTTAGAGAGGCACCCTGATGTACTTCAGTCTAGTGGAAGAAAGTGGAAGAATTTGTTCTTTATCTCACTGAAAGTGAACTTAAGGGTAATTTAGATATCAGGATGCTGGTTGAATTTTTACAGATATTTTAAATCAGATTTAACAAAATTGTTATTCTGCTGATGCCATTGCCATGGACAGTACAGAACTGCACTTACTGTATAAAACAGATCTAATTAAATTGTCCTAACTGCTACCACTATGAATATACATCAGACCATTATGAATATACATCAGACTATTGGCTGTCTGTAGAAAATATGTTACATAGTGTAAGATAGACACTGCACTGATTTGGCCCTACCTCGAGTATTATGTGCAGTTTTGGGCACCTCAATAGAAAAGGAACATCGAATGATTAGAGTGTGTTCAGAGGAGGGCAACCAAGCTGGTGAAAGGCCTGAAGGACAAGACTTGGGAGGAGAGGCTGAGGCCACATAGTTTCTTCTGCTTGGAGAATAAAAGCTTGAAGTGTGACCTCATCATAGGCTACAACTTCTTCAAAGGCGGCAGCAGAGGTAGAGGTGCTGATCTACACCCTTTGGTGAACCAGTGATAAGACACAAGGAAATGGAATGAGACTGCATCAGAGGAAGTTCAGACTGGACATTAGGAAAAGGTTCCTCACTAAGAGGATGGTCAGTCACTGGTCAGAGGGTGGTCAATCTCTTCCAACTTGAGATATTCTATGATTCTAAGGAATCTTCATTGTTTGAATATACAGAAGATATGGGCATTAGTTTAGTATGATGTATCTTTCAAAAAAAGTTTTATCTTCTTTTTTCTCTTTCTGCTAGGCCTCCAAATTCTTAGGATGAAGTTTGTGGTGTCCAAATCCTATCAAGTGTCATCTTTGTGTCATTCTAAAGCTGAATCTACTCAGAACCCTAGTCAGAGGGTTCCTTTTGGATTTTGGGGAGCAAAATTTCCATGGGCAAATTCTGGAATGTATTTTTTTTTTCTGAAAATGAATTTTAAACTTGGAAATCGAAAAATGGTCAGCATAGGTTGATACTGCCTCTCATCAGGGTCTGTCATTTCCTGCTATTAGGAGTTTCTAATCTTATGTCCCATGAGGACATCAGGCCAAGAGGACCAGGAGTTGGAAGGTGCTGCACTTCACAAATAGCTCCTACCTTGTCTGCTCTGAGCCCCTGCTTCTGTGCTATGTCACAAATCATCCTGTGTGACCTCAGTGACATCCTTTTCAGCCATCACAGAATACCTGATGCCTGTATTCCTATGATGTCACTGGGGAAATGCCTAAATGAATATATAGGAAAGAAAGAAAAGCCTAGTTTCTCCCTTGGAAACTTTTACCCAAGGGAAAACAAGACGAAGGTTTCAGTGGTTCACCTAGCAACGTATTCTGCTCCTATACAAGGCAGGTGTAATCTATCAGGACTGTATATCTGTTTAAAATTATGGCAGCTATCACTTCCAAAATAAAGTTTACTTTTAAGTATTGGTGGTCATATCAAATCCTATCACTATGTCAATGATGGCTTGCCAACTGTCATGAAATATTGAAAGGTGGTGAAAAAGAGAACCCATCAAAATTGGCTGTCAGTAAAATCATTGGAGAAAAGAAAATGCATGTCAGTAAAGACTTTAAGATAATTTAGGAGAAAGAATTTTTTTTTTTTCACTGAGTTTGGTTTAAGTTCCTGGGCTAAATGCATATTTTAATATGTAATTTGGATTTATGGGCTTTTTAATAGTTTTTATGATAGATTTGGAACAAACTAGCCATTTAGTTTATCGTTGTAAAGACAGGTGGGAATCCAAAATTGCATTAAGAACATCATTTTCTGAGATGGAGGAGTATTTTTGATGTAGTATCTTTATTTATGGTGCTTTTATTGTTTGAAGTTTTATTAAGAAAAAAGTTGGGAGAGCTAGTGAAAAGCAAAATGCAAATATCCCCCTTAGTAAATGGGTTTTGTTGTTGCAGCTTGATTCTCTGGGCCAGGATCTTCTCTTCTGCTTCTTTAAGTAGATAAAAGAAATTCAGTGTCAGTGTAATTTTTTCTCTGTACGACGTTATGTGCTGATCTTCCCTCCCACCACCTTTTCTTATAAAATACCTAAGAATTTAAAGAAAAATCCAAATGCTATACAGCAATAATTGTATTTTGCTATTGCATGCCTCTTTCCTTTCAAGATCACTTTCCATTTGATGACAGAACAGGTCCCATAGAGAGATTAAGGTGGTTTTTTTTTTTCCATCATGCCTAGAGGATCTGAGAGCAAAATTTCTGTGGAAAGTGCACTGGTCATTCATCTCTTGTGCTATTAAGAATTACATGTAATTTTTTGAAGAGGGTTTTGTCTTCCAGATATGAGTGCTAAGAAACCCTTCTTTTCCTTCCATGGAGAAATGTTTTATGGATGTCAAAATTAAGCATCAGCATTCCTCTAATGGGGCACATTACAACTGCTTTAAGAATGCATTTCAAATTTCAAGCCAGGTGAAATATGGAAAGCTGCATCTCCACTAGCGCACTTGCCTTGGGGAGATGTTGCACATTGCAGATTGCATATATGTGGCTAAATTCCTTTTTCCAAAATACATGTCTGCATCCAGAGTGCCTCCTGAGAACTGTTCTTGTTTTACACTGTTCCCTGACTGACCATTATCTGTAAAAGTGCAGGTCAGTATGCAGATAAATAAAAGTGTTACAGACAGTGTGGGGACCCTGGTCCCATGCTGTTCTGCTTTGTTTTCATTAATCCAGACATAGCCAAAGAAACAGATTGGGAAGTAGGAGCATAAATGAGGGGCAGATGGTTCAAATTTCATCTGCCCTGATAAAATGCCAAGAAACCTTATTGAGCACTGACCAGGCACATCATGTATAAATAGTGAAAAATTAAGAATTATTTTCAGCTAGTGGAGAATTTTTACCTTAAGTGTCTGGGAAAGATCTTGCTTGAAGTTGAAGATATATAAGGGGAAGAAGGAAAGTTCAGTGTTTGTGTGTAGCTGAAACCTCTCCATCGTGAGGAACACTGCAGTAAGAAAAACAGGGCACTGCCAGGCTTAGAGCAACTATAGATACTCTGGTTCAGCTATGTTGTAGTAATCTAGATGTCTCAGATCAAAGCAAGACCTGCTCTAAAACCTTGGAGCTAGCACATGTCTGCTGCTTACATAGCAAAACAGAAGGATGGAGAACATAGTCAGAGGGTTAAAATATTCAATGTCCAAATCCAAGCCACTAACTGAAGAAGAATAGTTCTGATCTTCTGCTTCCAGATGACCATGTTGCATGCTGGCCTTATGCACAGCAATAGCATGCTGATAGAGGGAGATCAAACCTCAGCATGTAATAAAAGCTTCTGAAAGCCCCAATTTTCTTGCTTTGTTCAGGCAGGGGCTAAGCTGCTAAAAATTGGAAAGAAAAAGCTTTAAAAAATCCCCAAGTTCCATTTTCAGAAATTCCCATGCTTCCTCCTGTGCCACACACTACAGTTTTGTCTCCCAGAGAAACTGAAATTTGGCTTAGGCTTATAGTTACCTGATCAGTCTATTTGTGTCTGCATTGTGCAGTTCTAGGTCAGTTTTACTCATTTTTAGTACCTATATTGTGTTGGCTTACATCTAAATTGAAGAAACTTCACTTATCTCTTCTTTAGTCTTTTGGATAGTGTAAGAAATGTGTGTCTCTTTTTCTTTTAGTCCGATTCTGCCTGGCTGTGTAACTATGGGGTTCTTGTGTATGTGCTGTCTTAGTTTTCAAAAAGCATTCTCTCTTTTGTGCTGATGGTGAATCCATCTTGGAAGGTGAGCACACAGTCTCAGGTGGGATATTCTCAAGTTCTCTTGTATAGACAACTAAAAAAAATCTTTTCAAACTCAATCTACTTTCCTGTCAGTTTCAGCATCCCTCCACTACCTCCAATTCCCAACCTCAGTGTCCTAATTTCCTCCCTGACTGATTACATGATTTTTTTTTCCCTTCTGCTGCTGTTGTTACTGTCGTTGTTGCCCTTGTTATTTGGGGAAGCGTTCTTCAACTCAGTTAAGCATCCTGAAGCCAAGGAAAAAAATGTGTTAGAAAGTCACAACAATTGGGAGGGATTCAGTGCAGACATCTGCTGACAATCCTGTTAGGTCAAGAGCCCATAATGTTGACAGCCTGATAGTTCTACAACTTAGAAAACAGCAACACTGGAAAGCTGACAACTGCTGCTGCCAGAATCTGAGGGTCACTTGTCAGAGCAAATGCACGCACAGCTCCTGATCAGTCAGGGTAAAAAGTTGAGCCTGGCATGCACTGAATACCTTCACCTGATACTATGTGAAATGCAAATTGAAAAGATCCAACTGCAGATTGGGCCTGGATTTTTCTTGTGAGACCACACCTGAAGTACTGTGTCCACTGTGAGAAAGACATTGCAAACTGCAAGATCAGCAGAAAGCTTCTCTGAATTCAGAGAAGATCTAACAGAAATTCTGACCACTGACATATTTTATCCTTTTGTACAAAGGTAACAAGGAAAAAGCTTTGTAAAGAGTTAATAGCTACAGCTAGTGATCAGTTAGTAGAAGCCATTAACAAACAAATGTTATATGGATAATACAAGGAAACAAGACTGTAGCAACCTTTAGCAACTGTCCTGAAAGAACATAAGTCTTTCAGGGCACTCAGAATAGCCCATGTTGATGAAGAAATAAGTTCATTGGAAACTTCTTACCAAAATCATCAAAGTGGGTTATTTGACTTTTTGCATTTCAAAATGTGAACTGTGAATTACAATTCAGTTCTTCAGTCTTCAGAGAGAAATTATTTCAGTTCTGTTTTTCCATCTGCCTCTAACCCATAATGGTAGAAATAAATATAAATACTATGAGGTAGAAGAAAATTTTCCTTGTAAAAATTTAGTTGGCTAGAGGGTGTTTACAGGAATCTCTGAAGCAAGCAGCACCTAAAACTTTTAGGGTTGTACTGGGTGAACCAGGAGAGCAAGAGAAGTATATGCTTACCCAGTAGAGCCATGCCTTTCCCTATTGCCAAAAGGTGAACTTCGAATATCAATTTTAGCCATTTTTTATCTTCTGAATCTCTAGCCTTAGCATGGAATTTGTCAGGTTTATCCTCTGCCAGAAGGTCACATTCAAAGCAACTTCAGCTATTTTTATGTACAAAATGCTTATTATGTAAAAACACTGCATCCCTTTCAACCATCCTTTCTTTCTTCTACCATCATTTATTCTTATCCAAACTTTTTGATTTAATCTACATGTGTGGACAATTGAATAACTCTTAGATTGAACTGGACATTTTTTGTTTACATTTGATTGTCCTTCCTCCATTAAGCTAAGGACAATCTGATTCTATTTATGCTGCCTCTGAGATTTTCCTTTTCAGTACTTGCTGATATATACTTCTGATCCCTGCACGGCAATTGGGGTAGTTTAGATTTCAGAACAGACTGCTCCCAGCAGAGTCCTAAAAACCCCTCAGGGTCCAACTATTTGTAACATCTATCACTTGTTCGTGAGGTGGCATATGCAGGACCTCTGCTAATCCATGGGACGGATTACTTTGGAATGTTTGGCATGACCATGTCCCCTCTTGTGCAGGGACATCAGGGTCTCTTTATGGCTGCCACTGGAAGTAATGTAAAACCTCATACCAGCTGTTCCATCTGGAGGGATGGGGCAGAAAAATATCCAGTTAAGTGGCATGTCTGGACTGCAGAGGGTATGTGAGACTTGGTAGACAGTCATTAGAGTGGTAATGCTTCACAAAACTCTTCTGCCTTTGTAGACTTCAAGGTATTTTTGGGGTCAGTCCATGTGCTTGCCCTAACAGCCAGTCTAGTCCAGACAGTGACTAGCAACCACAACTTCACAAAAAATAGCAAAGCGAAAAAGCTTCCCACACAGGACTGAGCAAGTTATTAAAAGGAAGAAGGACTTGCCTTCCTCAGGGTGCACCAGCTGAAGAACACTGCATGAAGCATGGACTGAGGTTGCAGGAGCTGTCTTACTGGTTTGTATTACTGTTTTGGATGAACAAATCATGCCCAATTACAAGCCTAGATGTCTGTAAGCATAGCTTATATGTATATTTGGGCATCTGGTATGTGTGTCTATGTGTATATGTACCTAGAGAATTCGTGTTCGAATAGCTGATATGCTAGTAGAAATCAGAAAGGTGATGTGTACAGAGGGTATTAGCCACACTCTCACTGGGATCTAGCAATCTGAGCAATCCAAGACCAAAAGGTCAGTGCTGTTTCTAAAGATGTTAAGTTTCCCATCTTCACTGAAAAGGAAAATGATGCAGTAAATAACGAGTCTTTCCTGCAGTAAGAAAAATAACTCTGCCAAAGAAAATAGGGCCATGCTTGCATTGAGATTGCCTAATATCGTAAAATAATGTTCAAATTCAGATCAATGATCCTTGGTTTGAATCAGGCAGAAAAAAGCATTTACCCTTGATGTCTCACCCTGTGTAAGTGAGCAGCCAAGTCATTTGCATACTGGCCCGTGTAGGAGAGCTAAATGAGTGTCTCTGAGTGGTTTTTAACCGTCTCTGCTGTGAGCTACCACCTTCCAGTGGTGAGGATTGCCTGGTGGTTTGCTGACTCTGAAAGTGCAGCACTGTGTTCCCATCCACTGATCCAAAGCTCTGACTTTGTAGGGCAGTGGGGATGGTTCACACACACTTTTTTGTGTGTGTGAAATGTTTTAATGTAAAATGCTTACCCCTGTAGCTAATGCTTCCCTTGCAGCATATGAAGCCACAGCGGGTGCTCCTTAACTTTATAGTTTCAGGTAAGCATAGTAAAAGAAAACCACTTTTGCTAAGGAATGATAGTCCTGTCCCAGGACCTTTCCTTAACTGTTATCACTACAAAATACCCTATGAGGCAGTCTGACTCTTGACTTCACTTTTAAGGATATCTTGGAAGCATAGGCATTTTCTTTTTGTCCTGCCTGTACAGTAGTAACCAAAAAAATCCATGTAGGAAATCAATGTGAATTAAGATTGTTAACTCCCAGTTATTATAAAGGGAATGAAAAGAATACAGTGACCTGGGTAGCTTAATTGTATATCTTTCAGTGTGTTTGAAAAATATTGGCTTCCTTGCTATACTTACTGCCTTTATTATCCAGTACAATTTGTAACCAGAAATATATGAGAGTCAATTAAGGTTTTGAAGAAAAGTTTTCTTTTCTTTTCCAAATGAAAGTGTCATACATCATGCAATATCAACTCCAGTGTTAGACTAGCAGAAATTTACTGCACCATGTCCCCACAGTGAAAATTTGTAGCTAGATTAATGTTCCTTTAGCTGGCATTAAATCAATTTCATACATATGCTCGTATTTTCACCAGTGACATTCTGCAATAGCTGATGTTTTGTAGGAGCAGTAAAGAAAAAACTCCACTAATTTTGTTCAAGTTTCATATATATGTGTCTATGTGTGTGTATATATATATACATATGCACACACAGAGGTGAACATGCATCATGCTTCACTTGCTATAAAAACATCTTGAGGTTTCAAAGTTAGCAAACTTGCTTCATGTTTTTCATGGCATATATGCTTTATATATGTTTAATCTTGATAGAATTGAAATTTTCTTTTTTTTCCCACCAGTTTATTGAACTTGTTACGCAATTTACACTTCAGCAATTGACATATGGGGATAAAATTGTCACATATCTTCCTACCTAATGCTCCCCACACTGTAGCTGAATTCATCCTGGCTGGCTTTCAGTAGATCAATGAATTAACAGCAGTCTCCGTAACAAGATAAACAAACTGGTCAAGGAGGTTCTGCCTGTCTGTGGGAGTTTGCCCCCTGACCAGGACAAAGCAATCCCCTGGCAGGACTCCAAACCCATGATTTTTCCTGAGCACTCATTTGGAAGAAAGGACATTGAGAAGACCAGAAGTCAACTTACTGAAGCTGTCCTCACAGACCAGCAACTGCAAGCCGTAAGGACAAAGACAGTGCCTCACCTTCCTCCCCCAGTATTTATCTGAGAGTCACCTGGGGCATGAATAGCAGTTTATGCAGCAGATGACATCACTGATAAACAAGTCACAGGAATTTTCTCTTTGTTACCTTGTGTTTGGGAAAACCATGCCAGTTGCTTCAGTCAACAGCTATAGCTGTCCCTTCTTGCTTTGAACTAGTGTCTTAACTTCCTGACTCCAGGAAATACGAATCTCCAGGGTAGAAAAAATTTCCGTGTAGGCACCTCACCTAGAAGTTATGATCTGAAAAAGAAGACCTCATTTATTCTCACAGTAGTAAAGGACAAGTAAGTCCACTGGGTAGAGACTGCAAGTGAAAGGAATATCAAGCCCAAGATTTGCAAGTAGCTGTACTGTGAATTTGCAATTGAGTAATTTTCTATCATTTAAAGGCTTACAAGCATTCGAGTACAGGTATATTCTGTGCTAAGACATGCATGGATGTAGGGATAATGTAGCAAAGACTGCCTATGTATACAGATATCTCTAAATATGCCTAGGAAAAAAAAATACTCCTTTTCCAGAATTAATGATGTATAATGAGGGACCTGTGAAGGACTGTGAGGTCTCTCAGAATGACAGACGATAGCAAGTGCCAATCTTTTGAAGGTCAGGGTACAAGTGAGGCTATCTAGCCATTTTCTTGTATGATCCAGGGGTACAGGCCATCAGCTATAACCCTGAGGTATTTTGACTTTGCTTATATGTCTAAATTCTATGGCAGAAGAGCTCTAACCTTGGCAAACAGCAGTTTCTACACACTGAAAACTGGTGGATAATGTTTACTCAGGACCCTGCTCATCCCTGATGTGTCACTTGTGTCATCTTTCTGCAAGTAACTAAGGTCATATATAAAATCTATCACCAACCCGGGTAACAAACTTGAGCACCTGAATGCCTGCTTTACATATAGTTTTCTATCTTTCTATGTCTTTTTAGCTATGTTTGCTTATATCAGTTCAAACTCACACCCCGTGTTTCTAAGCGACATCTAGAAATAATATCATTTTCCCCTATTTTCTTCCAAGGATGGATTCTATTTAATCCTCTGCGAGGCTTCACATGACTTTTGTCACTTATTTCTTAACACTTAGCCCTGTCATGATGAGTACCTTTTGTCAGCACAGTATACAGTTAACATTTAATTACCAGAAAGAGGGAGGTTTTGGGTTTTTTTTTTGACATTTGAAGCAGCAAAATTATAAATTAATACCTGGGTCAAGAAGAAACGGACACATTAAGCATTTATTGTTGCAAATTGCTTAAATGACTCATTTTCAGCTTTGGTCAGTAGCATTTAGTGGAAAAAGAAACCTCTTATATATGCATTCATTATGGACAATCAAAATGAGAACCAACAGAGGCATTATCACAGAATCACATAATGATCAGGATTGGAAGTGACCTCTGGAGATCTTGTCCAACCCCCTTCACAGAGCAGGATGACCTAGAGAAGGCTGCACAGGACATGATATACATACAGGACAAAAGTAGTATGTTTGCTTCTCACCTCCCCACCCTGAATATTACTTAATTTTAAATTCACAGAATCATAGAATATCCTGAGTTGGAAGGGACCCATAAGGATCACCAAGTCCAACTCCTGGCTCCACACAGGACTAGCCAAGTCAGAGCATCGTCCAGATGCTTCCTGAACTCAGCCAAGCTCAGTTCTGTGACCACTTCCCTAGGGATCCTGTTCTAATCTGTCCAGATATCTCTGTAAGACTTCTTGGAGTCATCTGCAAATTTATTTAAGACACCTTGTAATCCTGTGTCCACATCGTTTATGAGAACTGGACCTAAGATGGAACCCTTGGGAACCCCACTAGTGACTAACTGCCAGTCTGATGTTATCCCACTTATAATCACCCTCTGGGCCTGACCCTTCAGCCAGCTGCCCACCCAGTGCATTATGGCTTTGTCTCATTGTATGCTGGATATTTTGTCCAGAAAGGTACTATGAGACACAATATCGAAAGTCTTACTGAAATCCAAAAGAATAACACCAACTGGCTTCCCTTGGTCAACCAGCTGGGTGACCTTGTCATAAAAGGAAATCAGATTGGATAGATAGGACCTTCATATTCTGAACCCATGTTGGCTGTGACCAATGACTGTGTTGTCCTTTTGGCGTTTTTCAGTAACTCCCAGTATGATTCTCTCCAGAATTTCGCTAGGTACTGAGGTGAGACTGACAGGCCTGTAATTACCAGGGTCATCTTTCTTATCCTTCTTGAAAACTGGGACAATGTTTTCCAGCTTCCAGTTAACCAGGACCTCTCCAGGTTCCCAAGACCAACTGAAAAATAATTGAGAGAGGTCTCTCAATGACATTAGCCAGCTCCCTAAGTAATCCAGGATGAATCCTGTTAGGGCCCATGGACTCATATGGATCCAGATGGAGCAGACAATCACCCACAAGTTCAGGGTTCAGGAGGAGTTTATTGTTACTGCAGTCAAGGTCCTCTGCCTTGAGGCATGTGGAGTCCCAGAGCCCACTGACTGTGTTGAGGACAGAGGCAAAGGTGTTAAATGTCTCTGCTTTGCCTATGTCCCTGTCAGTAAGGTCACCCTTCCTTATCAAGTAATGGACGGATGTTATCTCTGGTCCTCTTCTTGTTAATGTGTTTGAAAAAAACCTTTTTATTGTCTGCCACACTATTGGACAGCCTCAGCTCTAACTGAGCTTTGGCTGCATGAATTTTCTCACTACAATGGTGAGCAGTGTCCCTGTAATTGAAGGAAAACTATGCTTTAGCAGAATCATAAATTAAAAGTGACTGAAAAAATCGTCAGTTTTGAGAGCCTTGGAAGGCAGCTGATTTTTGAGTGTCTGCCAGCAGTGTGCATGGAACAACCAGTGCAATGGCTCATATACATCCACCAGCTTTATTGTTCTTAGGAAGGATTTTCACTGTTTCCACATAAGGGACTGTTTCTCTAAACCCAAAGATGAGCTGCACAAGAATTTTATTTCATAAATTTCTGATTTGGAATATGTGCAATGTGTTGTATCTATCGATTCTTTAGCTATGTTGTGCTCTGAGGTTTTATGATGTAAGACTATAGGAAAATAAATTCTGAGCACTATATTACTTTTAGGCTTTTTTTCCTTGAGCGTTCAATTTTTTATTCTCTGTGCTACTTCTTGGGAATTTTTTGTTTATATATGCACACACACACATACCCATCCACAGGCTTCCTCTATCATCTCGATTGCCTATCTTGCCTTCTTTATAAATCACTTTTTAAAATTTTCGACTATTGTCTGTGTCATATTTAATTTAATCCAATATTTATAACCATGGTAAAACAATCACCCAGTGCTTTCCTATGCATGGTTTGAAGCAGTTTTCATAAATAAGGATTGAATAAAAAACAGATTTCATTTTTTACACCCTAATTAAAAATTAAGAGGGGAAAAAAAAACCAGTAATAAAAATGGACCAAAATCTTCTCTCAGTTGTATATACTAGCTGGATTGTATTTGTTGGATTTAGAATGTGCATAAGGGGGGAAAAGCAGAGCTTGAAATAACCATTTACGAAATGGTGAGCTAGCAGCAATAACAGGGTAGTAATTAAAGAGTGCCTCTAGTGCACTCTTTTGAAGGAGCTCATATGCCTTTGCTCACTTTCTGAGAGTGTTACCTGAAAATTCATTAAACACAAAGCTTAGAGTTTAGTAAGGTAGCCAACAGCTAAGCAGAGACCAGGGAAATATTTACCACCATTGAATTACCACAGCTCAGCTGACTAATTGTAGCGGGTTGTGGTGTCTTCTTGGTGGTGACCACCCATCTTTTGCTGCAGCATCAGGGTCTGGAGAACAGGTCTTATGAGGAGACGCTGAGGGAGCTGAGGCTGTTCAGCCTGGGGGAGGCTCAGGGGAGAACTTATCACTCTCTACAGCTACCTGAAAGGAGGTTGTAGTGAGGCAGGTGTTGGTCTCTTCTCCCTAATAACTAGTGACAAGAGGGAGCAGGTTTAGTTTGCACCAGGGGACGTTCAGATTGGATATTAGGAAAAAATTAATCACTGAAAGAGTGGTGAAGCA
Source organism: Zapornia atra (assembly GCA_013400835.1). Lineage (NCBI taxonomy): Eukaryota > Metazoa > Chordata > Aves > Gruiformes > Rallidae > Zapornia > Zapornia atra. The sequence continues at coordinate 116,316 of VZTU01001866.1, read as the reverse complement.
TTGGAACAGGCTGCCCAGGGAGGTAGTGGAAGCATCATCCCTGGAGCTGTTCAAAATACAGGTAGATGTGGTTCTTCAGGTGATGCGTTAGAGGTTACAATGGAGTAGGCTGATGGTTGAACTTGATGATCCTGAAGGTCTTTTCCAGCCTTGATGATTCTATGGTTCTGTGATTCCTCTTGATACATGTCCCTACCCCTGTTTATACTGTTGTCTGACCTGTAGTGGGGGCTGAGGAAATTTGATCCATAGTGGACTTTTCATTTGCAGGGAGCATATTCTCACCCTCTAAAAACAAGTGTGACTGAAATGACATGGTGCAGACTGCAGACTTTCCACTGTCAAAGCTCAAATTCCATTTGTTGTTCAGAAAACTTCTCATAAGCACAGTGGAAATGTATGAGGAACTGGAGCGATTTAATGGAGTGGGAAAATCCTTTGGGAAAACTCTGAAAATGGCCACTGAGCCATCCTCACCTTTTCTTCTTCATTTTCTTTGATCAGAGGCTTTGACTGCATTGATAAGAGGTTGGATGGGGCAAAAGATATCACCACATGCATCTCACAAGTACATTTGGTGCCATTTCAGTTTTTTTGTTCTCTTTGAGAAAACATGAAATAAAATTAATTCCTATCTTCCAGAACTAAATAGATTTTTGAAGCGTTTTCAGAGAAGAAACCTGTGCTAATGGCATGCAACTGCAAAGCTCCAACTAACTTTCTGGAACCAACTTTTCAACTCTGGGTTTCCAAAAAGATTGAAGCAGGGTGGATGGGATGGAAAACACAGTGCTCTGCATGGACATTGACTTGTTCTGTTGGGTGCACCAGGGTACATGCCATGCTACTGTCAGACACACCCAGTGACAGCATGGGGAAAACCTAAAGGCTGTCCTAAGATTATTTTTTTTTAAAACTTTCAGCCTACTTGGTGCAGCAGGACACCTAATTCCAAATGAAATCATGGAAGAACATGAGGTTTTTTTAGTGTGTGTGGTATAAAGAGTGGTACAGCAGAGCTATTTATCATTGCAACGGGCCATGTGGGATAAAGGCAGTCTGTGTGGCATGAGGCACACCGTGTTGTTTGAGTGCAGGGGCCACTGAGGTGCATTTAAATGAGCTTAACTTATCAGAGATCGGGACTGCAAAATTACTGATGCATTTTTCCAGTACATTGTTATGTGATGACTTTTTCTTCTTGGTAAAATGGTGTTTCTGATAACTGACAAAACCTGGGGGCATGTCAGGTCTCAAGAAGGCACGTGCCTGTGTAGATGCCAAATCTGCTCTGCATTATTATTATTTTGAGTCAATTACAGGTAAACATGAGTAATAACACCTGAGAGGAGTTCAAGATTGCTTATAAATATGTAATCTTTCCTTAGAATCATAGAATAATAGAATGGTTTCGGTTGGAAAGGACTTCAAAGATTATTTAGTTCCAATACCCCTACCAAGGGTGGGGACAACATCCACTAGACCAGGTTGCCCAAAGCCCCATCCAACCTGGCCTTGAATACTCCTTTCCAGGGAGAACAAAAAAAACATAACAAAAAAACCCCCAGAATCCAAACATATTTTTACCTCAAAACTTTTTTGCTGTTGAGTGATTTTGGGTTTATCTGAGAAAACCAAGGTTCATTCCTTCTCTGGAAGGAACATATGAGTTTTAAATGATGTTTGAATTCAATCCCTGTGCCATGGACTGTACCATAAGAAAGGGCTTACAAGTCAGTGTGGCTTGTTTGAATCTGAAAGGGTTACTTTGATGTCTGGAATTGACATTTGTCCAGTTCTGAGAAAATCTTTCCCCAGTGGGAGTAAAGCCCAGCAATTATCACAGTGGAACAAAATGTATAACATTGAGGGGACAGGGCCATCTCACATTTTAAAACCCCACAGTATTCCTTATGGAACAACACTTCACATATGGAAGTGAAACACTTTTGATCTGCTAAATGCTTAAAAGTGAAAGTCTTTGTCCTAAGGGAGAGAAGAAACTTATAAATTAGAACATTCTCATTTGGATTATTTAATAGTTTATCAGTAGGAAAGAGTAAAATTAGAAATTGTACTTTCAATGTGAAAATTTTTGAGTTTTATAAAACTGCTTTCTGTTTGGAATAATGGAAAAGACTAGCCATAGGTTTTTTTTACTAGATCTTCTGAAATCATTCATGCTCAGTCCTCAAAGAGCCTTGCAGATATTACCTAGGTGTCAAAACTCTGCAACTCAGTGAGGCAGGCATTATTTGGACTGATGGAATGGAGTGTCACATAGCTCAGAGAGATTGGCAACTTAGAGGTTATGTGTTGTCTTTAATACCTTTAAGACTGTGAGGCTAAACCACTTCTATGAATAGGATTGAAGTCGCTTATTCTCTTAATGTTTTTGCAAATGGTGCTCATAATTTTTCAAGACAGCTTTACCTGGATAAGAACTGAAGACAGACAGACAGTGGATGCACCTTTAAGCTTTTTCCTCAGTTAATTATTGTTAAAATGGCGGATTATAATAAGAAAGTCAGAATATAACCCTCCAAAGAGCATATTTGTTTATGCTCCATATACATACATATGCTGACATTTATTATTTTCTGTTGCAAGGAACAATAATCCTGTGTCTGGCTTCATAAAGTGTATGAGTTTTCAAGTATGTCTGTAGCAATATGTAGCAATACTAAGTCGTCTGGCATTTTTTTGGATTTCTGCAGAGCTAATTTCATCACCAATCCAATATAAAACTGTCAGATTGTCTGTTACATCGGGATACCATTGATATTTCCACTTGTGCATAGTTAAATCATGGTTTGCAAGCAGCTCTTTAAGTCTAACTCATTTGTCTGTGTATGCATATGTCTGTCTCTGTCTTCAGTTCTTTGGATTAACCAATATTGTGTTGGGAACTGCCCAAGAAAATCCAGACACTCAGCATGAGAGCTCTTCCATCACTAAACTGTTTTCTTTCAGGCATATGAAGACACTGAGAGGTTAAGAGATAAATTTTCCTGTTTGTTATAGCCTCAGTGCAATATACCTTATACTTACTCTGAAAAAGTTTTTAATAAAACTTAGTGGGATTAGGGAAGGGGGGGGAGGGAAATCTAGTCTGATTATATCACCTTACCAGGAGAGGCTGAAGTCCCTTGGTTTGTTCAGCCTGGAGAAAAGGAGGCTGAGAGGAGACCTCACTGTGGTCTGTAGCTTCCTGATGAGGGGGAGCAAAGGGACAGGCACTGATCTCCTCTCTTTGATAACCAGTGATAGAACCTGAGTGAATAGGATGAAGCTGTGACAGGGGAGGTTTAGGTTGGATATTAGGAAGAGGTTCTTTACTGAGAGGGTGGTTGGGCACTGGCACAGACTCCCCAGGGAAGTGGTCACAGCACCGAGCTTGACTGAGTTCAAGAAGTGTCTGGATGACTTAGCTTCTTGAGAGTAGCCCTGCTGAGAAGGACTTGGGGATTGTGGTGGACGAGAGACTTAACATGAGCCAGCAGTGTGCTCTTGCAGCTCNTGAGGGAGCTGGGCTTGTTCAGCCTGGAGAAGAGAAGGCTGCGGGGGGACCTCATTGCAGCCTCCCAGTACCTGAAGGGAGCTTATAAACAGGAGGGGATTCAACTTTTTAAAAGGGTAGATAATGGCAGGACAAGGGGGAATGGACTAAAGCTAAAGGAGGGAAGGTTTAGATTAGATATTAGGGGGAAGTTTTTTACAGAAAGAGTGGTGAGGTGCTGGAACAGGCTGCCCAGAGAAGTAGTGGATGCCCCGTCCCTGGAAGTGTTCAAGGCCAGGTTGGATGGGGCCCTGGGCAACCTTGTGTAGATCCAGACCTGGAGGTTGGTGGCCCTGCCTGTGTCAGGGGGGTTGGAGCTCTATGATCCATGGGGTCCCTTCCAACCCAGACCATTCTATGATTCTATGATTCTATGATTCTATGACGCCCTCAGTCCCATGCTCTGACTTGGCTGGTGCTGTGTGAAACCAGGAATTGGGCTTGATGATCCATATGGGTCCCTTCCAACTCAGCAGATTCTGTGATTCTGTCAGAGTAAATGGGATATAATACTCCTTCTCTGATGATAGACTTTTAATAGAAATTAGTTAACCTGCACTGTAGTTTAAAACAAAATTTGAGAACTTTTAGTAAACAAGGCCACAGAACTGAAGTCTTTCTCTGATTCCTAAACAGTGTGAAAAAGTATATGAAAAAAGGTACATTTTAACAAAGTCATTATTTTGACACTTTTATCACAATATAAACTACTTCTCAAGTTTCTGAATATTTACTGATGTATATTTCTCTCCCTATTCTGTGTTCTTTAATTTAGGTCAGCCTTTCAAAGCAAAGTTTGTCATTCTTCTCAGAGGCAGAGAACTATTTAACTTGCCTTTTCACAAGCAGCTCGAGATGTTCATTGCTGTCTGGAATGTGACAGCACACCCCTCCTCTAAAAAAATATTTTTTTTCTAGAACAAACCTCAGATTCTAAAGATGTAACAAGGAGGGAAAAAAAAAAAAGAAAAAAGATTCAAACCTCAACTAGCAGAGGCACACAACTTCTCTGCCTATAAAGTATGTGACAGTGAAGGGGGTTTCAAACCTGTGCAAGATTTTCCTCCTAGTCAATGAAATATTCATGTAAAAATAAACCTCCCGAACATGTCAGTATGTTTATTGAGTATAGACTTAGTTACTCTTCTGCGGAGATGAGGTGGCAGCAGACTGAAGATGCAGCCAATTTCATCCAGCAAGTGTGAAGAGGGCAGACCTTTAAAAGTGGATTTCTCCACCTGTAAAATAATCTCCATTGTGCTTGTTAAATTATTTTAATGCACACCAAATCCTAATCCTGCTGAAGCCTATGGAATTCTTTCCATTAATCCCACTGGCAATTAATTAATGGAGCCCTAGTGTTGCTTAAAAAGTAGCTTGTGAATCATTTTCCCTTCTTTATGTATGAAGTGGATTAGATTTGCCCTTTTTAAGATGGTAGTGATGATGAGCCACAGGAGAGTAGGTGTCCAAGATATAGACTCTTCTTCATTGTAAAGATAAGCATAGATATAGTTTGGTTCTTGGATAGAATGGGTGATAATACTTATTGTTCTGTTTGGCCCAATAAATGTCCCAGAACCCACCAGGCATGGCACAAGCACCCCTGTATTTGTCGTCTGACAGGAAAATACTGAGACACAAAGAGTTGGGTTGTTTTTTCTTCCATGGAGATCTCTCTCTTATTACAGCTAAATTGGAAAGCTTCAGGCCTGGGAACAGCAGATGAAACCTGTTGGTCCTGGCATAATGTATCTTCCCCATAATCATGTGTGCGTGTGTATTTCCTATTAGCTGTAATAAGGGTTATGTATTGAGAGCAGATGTTTTTCAACCAATAACTGTCTCATACTATTATGTCTGGATTTATTTAAATGCTGTTGCCTCCCCATACCATGGGAGCATAGGAGTGCTGATTTCCACAACAAACCATTGAGAAAATTCTCAGTGCTGCTGATCATCACAGTGCAAGGATGCATTTCAGATCGATAAGGCTGCCATTTTCTCTGAATCTGCCTTCACTAGTGTCAAGAAAAGCTTTGAACTGCAAAAGATGAACTGGAAAACGGCAGTTCAGAGTTGTCTTGGATATGAGAAGGTGCACCTCAGTGTTAGACAAGGACTTGGGCTGGCTTGTGCATGGGTGGTTTTTTGACCAGAGTTAATATAAAGGCTGAGGTTGGAGAAAGAGAAAAAAAAAATCTGTGACAATTTTACTCTTGGGGTGAAAGTGCAATCTGGTGTGAACTGGGTCCTCTTTCTTTGCTATTAGCAGTGTCCTGAAGTATAAGAGAGCTCACTTTCCAGCTCAGGTCAGGGAGGGCAACAGGTTAGAAAATCCTCTGTGAGAACTCAGGGAAAAGTAATGGGAAATGCTGCTTACCATCAAAAAAGTCAAAGAAAGAAAGAGAAAGAGAAGGGAGAGTGTGGGAGAAGAAATCCAATAAGAAAACACATTTACTGTGCAAGAGCTGCCCAGAACAGGGAGCTGAATTGAGTCAGGGGATGGTAGGGATTTTCTTATCACACACATTTTTTATCTCAGTAGTCATCTCTCCCTACACACAAAGGCAAATGTATAGGCTCTGTCTACATAGTACAGAATTTCAGATGCAATGACTGCACATCTAGACCCTCAGGACTGCCCTAGGATGTCTTTTTTGGAGGTTCATGTCTTCTCTTCTTGAGCCTGTGGACCTACCACTTGATCTTTGGCAGACAGAAGGGGCTAGATCTTTTTAAAAGCACTTCTTATGAATTATTAAATATCCTCCTCCTATACAAAATGAAGTCTCATGATGCAGAACAGCCTTCTGGTCACATTTAGCCCAGGGTATATGATGTCCTCAAACTCACTTTGCAAAAATCCCTGATTGCTGGTTCTCTGCTCTCTCGTCAGGAGGTTTCTGGTAACAGCTAATGCAGAAGGAAGAGCTGTCTGTCTTTCTTCACGACTGAGTCCTGGGATTACTCACTACTCTATGAAAGAAATGGATAGTGAGAGGGAAAGATCACAAACTCCAAACTGCCCCACTATGTGTATTTGTATATAATTAAAAACATTTTAAAAACATTGCTAGACAAAACCCCTCCTAAGCACTGTACTCTAATGGCCACATTTTCTAATAGAAGGCACTCAGAAATCCAGATCTGTTTCCACAAATGTAACAGTACAGTTGTATGGGTACACTCACATACTGCTTGGGAACACTCTGTGCTTTGTGTGGGGTGGCAGTCCTTAGAGAACTTCTTGGGAGAGCACGATTAGGATTTCCTAGTCTCTGTAATGCACACAGGAGTCAAAATATGATCCTTCTGTTCATAGCCAGATTATTTTTTTGTTAAGGTCAGTAGGAATCAGCTTTCAGGGGAGGCCAGTGTTACATAAAGGGTGTGAGTCTGATGTGTGGCCGAGGGAGGCCCTCCCATCGTGTCACAAGGCTTTCTAAACTCCTCAGATTATAATCATATTGCCAGAAAAATGCTATCCCATGTATTCTCATCAAAAAAAAGAAATTGCAATTTCTTGCCAAGAAGGCATCCCTGTCTTGGGTGGAGGAGAAAGAGCACATCTTGTTGGTAGCTTCTTTGCGGCCTTCAATTTCTTCTCTTCACCCCAGGGGTAACTTCCTCCATATGTTTATACCCCAATCTTAGCTGTTCCCTGCAATGGGTGACATTTAACATGATTTGGGTGGAGAGCTGGGTACTATAGTCATACATACCTATACCTTGAGTGCTGTGTCCAGTTCTGGGCCCCTCACTACAAGAATGACATTGAGGTCCTGGAGTGTGTCCAGAGAAGGGCAACCAGGCTGGTGAAGGAGCTGGAGGGGGCAAATCTGATGAGGAATGACTGAGGGAGCTGGGGATGTTTAGCCTGGAGAAGAGGAGGCTGAGGGGAGACCTTATCACTGCCTACAATTACCTGAAAGGAGGGTGTAAAGAGGTGGGCGATGGTCTCTTCAGCCAAGTGACAGGTGGTAGGACAAGGGGAAATAGCATTAAGCAGTTCCAGGTTCAGATTAGATGTTAGGAAGAAAGTTTTCCCTGAAAGAGTTGTGAGGGCCTGGAACAGGCTGCCCAGGGAAGGGGTCAGTCACCATCCCTGGATGTGTTTAAAAGACGGGTAGATGAGGTACTTAGGGATATAGTTTAGCATAGGACATGAATGGTTGGACTTGATGATCTTAAAGGTCCTTTCCAACCTTGTGATTCTGTGATTCTGTAACACGCTTAACATGTACTCCTTTTAGCTCATTAGCATATTTAGAGACATCAACTTTAATATTAATTTCACAGTTAATGATGCAAAAAATCTCCCTCCAGGCACTGTGGCCTTCAAGATTCTGTGTAGAAACCGTCCGTCTGTTTATTCCGAGTCTCTAGCCGAAACGGGGAAGGCTTGATGCTGTAGAACTCCCTCCTTTGGCTGTTTCTTATACCAACCTGTCAGATCTCCATCCACAATGTTTGCCTAAAAGATATGAAGACACCAAGTGTTCTTAACTTCTTATGTGAAATTGTCACACCCAGTTTATAGGTATCTATAAGAAAATACCTTAACACATGTGTTCAACCTGTTGATTTCCAGCAATTTAAGCTGCCCAGGGAGGGGTTGAGTCACCATCTCTGGATGTGTTAAAAAAAGGGGTAGATCAGGTACTTAGAGGTATGGTTTAGCATAGGACAGGAACAGTTGGACCCAATGATCTTAAAGGCCTTTTCCAACATTGTAATTCTGTTGATTCTGTGATTCTGTAATTCAGTGACTGTTACCAGTAAAAAAATCTCATTCAGTATTTAGTTCTTTCATATGGGTGCAAACGTGTGGCTTAGAGCTATACATCTTTACTTAGCTAGTTTTAGTCATGTTACTTTTTGTATAAAACATTTTTTTTCCTGAATATATATAGTATGCTGTATAGGATAAGCACATGTCAGTGGCTAAATCTGCTGAACATGCTAGAATCATGCCAGAGCAACAGAAGAAATGATCTTACTGGCTGGGTGTTTAGGTGAGTGAAGGAGTGTTGCTCTGATGTTTCTGTCTGGTCTTTCAACCTTACAGGGACATTTTTTGCAGTGCAGATGTCTAACCAGACCTCCAAAGGCCGAGGTGAGCAATTCCACAGGGGAAGCAAGTCAGGCGTTCAAGAGATGAAGAGCTGTAAAATTCAGAATACTTCTGTATGCTTTTCTAACCCAGACTTAACAGATGGGTCCTGAGGTCTGTTCCATGACCTCCCATGCTGTCACTGAGATTGGAAATCCCCACTGCAATTACCAGCAAGTTCCTTTGTCCTCATCTGTTATGAATGTTGATTCCCTGGGGAAAACATGGTAGCCAACAAACTGGGTAAGGTTAACGCTGTGGCACTGAACAAACAGAAAGGATCCAATATGTTGGGTTTCTTTTATTTTGGAGTGAATCATTTATTACTTCTTTTTTTACAGAGTCTTTCTTGGTCCTTCCCAATTTTAAGCAATTGGCACAGTAATAATAGTCCTAAAGGCTAACAATACACTGTTAAAAGGACAATTATAACACCAACTAAAAAAAAAAAAGACGAAAAAATAAAGGGGGAAGATAGGTCTCTTTAGCTACAAACCCATCAGTACATTTTGCAAAATGCAGAATGCTGTAAGGCTCAGGAAGATTCCAGCAACAGTCCCGGATCTAAAGATGAGTGGCTTTATCTCCACTTCTGAAACGGCAGCCTTTGCTTTGGTTACATTATTCCTCATCAGTCTAACTATGTTTTTCTATATTTCTCCTGTCTATTTTCTGAAGAGGCAATTGTTGTGAATGGTGGAGAAGGTTGAGTTCCTAACTGAAATAAAGGAAAATTAATTTTTAAGGAGGTCAAATAGGATAGAATAGGACCTGTAAGGATAACAAGCTGGTGATAATTCAGTGTAGTCTTCCTGTTCTGCTCCTGTTTATAAAATATTCTTATTGACTTCTGTTTCTCAGTACTCTATGTTCTGTAGAGTACTAAATTACAGTAACTGAATATTCTGTCTACATATGCTGACTGGTCATTTGAGAGATGAGTATACTTAAGACAGAATGCTTTCCTTTAGTCCTTGCATCTTTGAAATGTCTATTATAAAATGTACATCTGTGAGCAAGCACTTCTCCCTGCCAAATGAGATTTAATGCTGAAATAGCTACAGAGCTAAATAAAATAATAAACTTTAAGGATGAACCTTCTTTTTGACTCACAGTTCTCTTCCCTATCCACCACTATTACTGTGAGTAGGAATTAATGCCACTGCCTCTGTACCCATACCTCCCTTCAATAAAAGATGTTCTGAAAGCTTAGCTTCCTCTTGGCATGACCTAAAATGGGATAGACTTTCTTGTGCTTTATAAATTTTGTCCTCTTGCTTGGGAATAAAGACGCTTTGAGTGTCAGCCTCTTTTGCCAAAGAAGGGTAAGCTATACCAGGCCAAGGAAGGCTCTCAAAGAGAATCACGCATTTATCAATGTGTAACTCTAATAACTTTCTCTAGAATAGCTTTGACAGGCACATTTAAAAGTATTTTGGATGATGACTGTATGTAGCATGGGGAATAGCATAAGCCAGTGACTGCTCTCATTAGACAACACAAATGAGACCATTGTGTTTGTGAATGAGGTGTCTTGCTCCATGGATTTACACTGGTTTTGTAGCCATACAACAGATACTGGTCAATTTATTTACTACTGCAGAATATTTTAAATGTTCCAACTTTCTTCTCTTTTCAGAAAAAGGGGAGGAGAGGAAATGTGACCTCTCTCTCTTCCCTAACTCTTGGTCTGCATAATCCTATTCCCATTAACACTCTTTTCCTGGCTAAAAACAAAATAGTGGTTTTTATTTTGTTTTAATTTTTGCTGTACAATGACAGAATTTCATTGCCTTTCCACCCAGCATATCCTGTTCCTGGGAAACAGGCATTTGACAGAAGGGTATAGCTTTGAGGATCCTCCTCCTGCTGATGAAAAGATTGAAAACAAATCTCCCAAGGGTCAGGTATCTCTTTTATCATTAGGATATTTTACAACAATGTGGTATTTCCTCAAGCTGTATCTTTTTTTAAGTGTCACTCTTACCTGATACATTGGTTATGGTCTGAGAACGTTTTTCTCAAGAAGCTCCCAGAGAAGAAAAATAAGGGTACAAATGCCTCATTTCTGAATCCCAGTGAAGCTTATTCACTAGTCAGATGTTGAACTGATGAACGAACTATGCAGAAAAAGAAATTAAAAAAAAGAAGCTTCTCCATTTGCCTAGAGATAGAACTTGCAGGCTTGTGAAATATTTGCAACTGAAAATTGTCATATTCATAAACTTTAAGTGTCTCCAAATATGGCTGTGAGATGTCACTGCTTTAGGAACATATTTAAAATAATAACAATGTATAAATATATTTTCTATCTCTCTATGCCCTCATGTTATAAGACTGCCTTTATTGTCTGTATTAGTGATTGAGATTTGTCCTTGCTTCTTCTGCAGGACCATTCCTTGTCTTTCATTTGCTGAACTAAATATGTGCTCCATCTTGCTTAGTTTTCTCTGCAGCAGAGGCTAAACCTGCTTTCAAAAGGGAATTCAACATCTACAAATTCAACATGCATTGAGCAATTTGGAGACAGAAACAGCAGCTGTTCAGAAAACATTCAACTTGCTGTCACTGATCTCTCTTTTCCATTTGGAGTACCAGTCTTTTAAACCAAATATAACACTCTCCCACTGAACTGGGCCCCAGGGCCCCACAACTCTCACAAAAGCCATGAGATTTTCTTTGGCCTTTGAAAATCATATAGCATATACACTCTTTTATTAGGGAGGAAGATATTTTTTCAGCTAGGAAGTAGTCAGTTTGTTATCTGTTCTCAGCCAGGAATCAAGTGCACCCTCGGCAAGTTTGCCAATGACACCAAGCAGTGTGGTGAGTTGGACACACTGGAATGAAGGGATACCATCCAGAGGGACCTTGACAGGCTGAAGAGGTGGACCCATGTGAGCTGCATGAAGTTCAACAAGGCCAAGTGCAAGGTCCTGCAGGTGGGTCGGCACAATCCCAAGCACAACTACGGGCTGGGCAGAGGATGTATTGAGAGCAGCCCTGAGGAGAAGGACTTATGGATGCTGATCGATGAGAAGCTCAACATGAGCCAACTACTATGAGGATAGTGAGACACTGGAACAGGCTGCCCAGAGAGGTTGTGGAAGCCCCACCCCTGGAGGTGTTTAAAGCCAGGTTGGATGGGGCTTTAGTCAACCTGCTCTAGTGAGGGTGTCCCTGCCCATGACAGGGGTCAAAACTAGATAATTTTTGAGGTCACTTCCTACTCAAAGCATTCAATGATTCTATAAAAAATTGGATCTAATTGTATGTATGTATCTATCTATCTATCTATCTAATTACTGTAAGATGCCCTCATAGCCAAGTACCTGAGATCTGGTACTTCAGCTTAGAGAAATGGTTAGCAGTAATTCTATTCCCTCTTTATTCATACAAATTTTAGTTTTTATACCCTTGTGATTCTTCACCTATAGATGCTCCTTCCCATATTTCCCTGAGAAGAATAATTCTAAATTATGAACCAAGCCTACCAGGCTCAGGTCTTTCTCAGGGTGGAATTCACACCATGTAATTAAGGTGTCTTTTTTATCACTCTGTCATGGGAAAAAAAAAAATTAAAAAAAGGGAATTTAAGTAACCTGGGTGACAATAATAAATCAGGAACAGCAGATTTCTTCCTTTTTTTTTTTTTCCCAAGAAGCAAGATTTCAAGACTACATGTCACAGGGACTGGACTTGGAAAAGTTCTTTGGATTCATTTTCTGAAGTCTAGTATTGCAGAAAGTCTCACCTGCAAAAAGCCTCATCATCTAACCTCTAATTTAGTAAATTCACAGGAAACTCAAAGATATGTAGGCACCTTGTAAAGTTTTTCTTTTCCTTTCAAGACCCAAACATGTCGAAAAATGAAATCTAAAGAATATAGGTACAGACTAAATAGTTGACCTTGGTTTAAGTTGGACTTTTTTTTTTCTAAACTCCATAATGACCGTTATTTTGTTATACCATGTTAATTTCACTAAGGTGCTTCAGCTTCTTGGGTTTATGGCCTAAAATAATTCAAAGCAGTTCCACAGAGATACCAGCAGTGGGAAGAGAGAGGCATGGAGCTGTAAAAATCTGCAAAGCAAGAGAAAAGGATAGTGAAGCAAAACCAACTTTTAATTTTCTTTATTACCAGCACAGCTATTTCTTTGTCTATTTAATTGCTAAAATAGAAATCTTGAGAATGTCAGATCCATATCATAGGGAGTAAGTGGAAAGACTTCCATTGACTTTAGTATATTCTTGACTTTAGCACATTCTGAATCTTGGTGGATGACGAGCTAAATATGACATGGCAATATGCACTTGCACTCCAGAAGACCAAATGTATCCTAGGCTGTGTCAAACTAAGCATGACTAGCAGATCAAGGGAGGTGATTCTCTCTACTGCACTCTTCTGAGAACCCCACCCAGAGTACTGTGTTCAGCTCTGGGACCTGAGGAAGTAGATGGTTCTGTTAAGTGAGTCCAGAGGAGGGCCACAAAGATGATGAGATGGCTGAAGGACCTCTCCTATGAAGACAAGCTTAGAGAGTTAGGCTTGTTCAGCCTCAATGAAGAAGGCTCTGTGGAGACCTTACTGTAGCCTTCCGGTACCTAAAGGGCCCTACAAGAAATCTGGAGAGGGACTGTTTATCACAGAGTGCAGTGACAGAACAAGAGATAATGGTTTTAAAATAAAGGATGATAGATTTAGATCAGGTGTTAGGAAAACTTTATTCTATATGAGGGTGAGGAAGCACTAGAACAGGTTTCCCAGAGAACCTGTGGATACTCCCCCTCCCTGAAAGTCTTCAAGGCCAGGTTGGATGTGGTTTTGGGCAACCCAGTCTAGTGGAAGGTGTTCCTGCCCAGTGCAGGGGGCTTGAACTGGATGATCTTTGAGGACTTTCCAACCCAATCCATTCTATGATGCTATGATGATGATTCTGTGAAGTAGAGACAACTAAGGAAGAACTGCTGCATATTGCACGTGACAGAAATTAGCAGGACTACAGATATCTGCACAGCAGAAGTCCTGCAAAGACAATATTTGGACTTGGAATTTTAAGAAATAAAGCTTTATCTCATAACTGACTCTCTGTGTTGCCTTGACTTTGGGCTGTGCAGTTATTTCCTAATCAACATGCAGTAACTTAAGTAGCTATCTTGGAAAAATGGAAGTGGAAAAGATCCTCTTTTGAGTTTCTGTTTATTTCACATTGCTTCTGTGAAAGCAAGTAACACCAAGTATTATATTTCAATGTAATTATTAATGTAGTGATACCAATAAAATAAATGATGGGATTAGAAAGCACTGAGCACCAAACATAGACTCTTCTTAGGGATACAATAGTCTGTTAGATCAGTAACCTGTTCCTGACACCTGGTGAAAGAAAGAAGACATGAAAAGGCAAGGGTGACGCTTTTCTTGATACACCTTCTTCAATCCCAAGAATCAACGTTTTGAATACTTCTGTATCTGCGCACTGGATCTGTATATCTATGTTTAATAGCTTTTAATGGACTTTGTTTCCAAGATTCTGTCAAATCACATTTTGGCATTTCTGAAATTTGGTTTCAGTGATTTCCATAGTGTCCTTGGACACTATATAAAAGTATATATCCTTTTGATGTTTGCCAAATGCCTGCCTCAATCTCACTTCTGTCCCTTTTCCCCCTTATTCTTAGGTTTTGACAAATAACACATGATCATTGCCTATTTCCCTTCTCACAGGTTCTCCACCACTGTATCTCCCTCATCTCTTTTCCAGACAAGCACGGCTTCTTCTGTTTGATCTCTGTACATATAGAAGATGACCCGTCTCTTTGGTCATTTTCCCCCTTTCTTTTTTAATTCTTCTAGTGCTAGTACATCCTTTTTGTGATTTAGGGGTGAGAATTCCATGCAATATGTAAGAGAAGGACTTCTAAGTTTTTACAGATTAGCATGATGCTTTCTGTTTTGTTCTCTCTTCCTGTAACTCCTGTTTCAGTTTTCTGTCTGCACTTTAGCAATGAGAAGGCATTTTCATGAAGGGCAGAAGGAAGTCTGTGTTATAAGGAATCTCTGTTCAAACTGTTTCTATCAAAACACAGTGTTTTTCTAATCTACGCGCAGAAATAAAACGGTCTCAGAACATTTTTGTGGAAAGATATAGGTAGAAGGAGACCGTGGTAAGAGAATACAGATCAAAGGGTGTATTAGGAAGTCTTTCTAGGTGGACTCATTCCTTGATTTAAGTAGAGGTTTCTTTTTCCTTATTGAGTGAGGGTCCACAGTGAATGTCATTTCTGGGGTCTGGACACCACTAAGAAACCCCTGATTTTGAGAGACATGTAGTATGCCTGTGACTGAACCTGATACTAGACTCATTTTTAGCCACAGCAGCACTGTTATCTCTGTTATACATAGCAAGCCAAAAATACTTTAAAAAATAAATAAAATAAATTGGGGGGGAAATGAAAAAAAAAGAAATCCCACGACTTTTCTTTCAAAATGGTTGTATTTCAGAAAGTTGTTTGCCTGCAGGTTATGGTTAATCTTGGAGTGGAGCTCACAGCACCTGTTTGAGATGCCAGGACAGAGGGTGTTGTTCAGAGAGGGATGAAGCTGTCCTTTATCAATAACTCCAGCGCATTCAGTATAAACAAGCTTCTTCCATCTGTGCAGCATCCTGTCATTGCCTGAACAATGCTGAAAGGAAAATCCTACGCCCCACTTACTTCCTGCTCTTGACATATGAAGCTCCCAGAGATTGAAGGCAACACATGGTTGAAAAGAAAAGAAATGAGGTAATGGCCAAACATAGGACAACTCTCTCATTTTCATGACTCCTCCAGAGGTAAGACTAGATAGACCTGAGGGTGAGTCCTGAAAGCCATGATACCATTCATTTTAGGTGTTACATTTTGCTCTGGTTGTATTGCATAGGGAAAAGAATGGCAGGTGAGATTCTTTTGTTTCCCAGAACCCCACACTGATGAGAAAAAGTAATACATCCATACTACAAGTAGTGGATCTAAGATACGATGCCAAGGGGAGGAATGTCTCCATGTCCAGGCAGAGGCTGGTAACAAGAAGTGTCCCTCAGGTGTCTGTCTTGGGACCAGTGCTCTTTAACATCTTTATCAATGACATCGATGATGGAATTTAGTGCACCCTCAGCAAGTTTGCAGACAACACCAAGCTGAGTGGTGTGGTGGAGACAATGAAAGGAAAGGAAACCATCCAGAGGGATCTTGACATGCTTGAAAGGTGGGCCTGGGTGAACCTAATGAGGTTCAAGACAGCAAAGTACAGGGTCTTGCTCTTGGGCTGGAGGAATCCCAGATATATGTACAGACTGGGAGAAGAACTCCTTGTGAGTAGCCCTGCTGAGAAGAGCCTGGGGGGTTCTCATGGATGAGAAACTTAACATGAGCCAGCAGTGTGCTCTTGCAGCTTGCAAGGCCAATGGTATCCTGGGCTCCATCAGAAGAGGGGTGGCCAACAGGGACAGGGAGGTGATTGTCCCTCTCTACTCTGCCCTCATGAGGCCCCATCTAGAGTACTGTGTCCAGATCTGGGGCCCCCAATACAAGAAAGATGTGGAACTGTTGGAGAGGGTTCGGAGGAGGGCCACAAAGATGATGAGAGGGCTGGAGCACCTGCCCTACAAAGAGAAGCTGAGGGAGCTGGGCTTGTTCAGCCTGGAGAAGAGAAGGCTGAGGGGCGACCTCATTGCAGCCTTCCAGTCCCTGAAGGGAACATACAAACAGGGGGGGAATTTTTAAAAGGGTAGTCAGTGGCAGAACAAGGGGGAATGGATTGAAGCTAAAGGAGGGGAGGTTCAGATTAAATATTAGGGAGAAGTTTTTTTACAGAGAGAGTGGTGAGATGCTGGAACATGCTGCCCAGAGAGGTGGTGGATGTCCCATCCCTAGAGGTGTTCAAGGCCAGGTTGGATGGGACCCTGGACAACTTTAGATCATGCCTGGAGGTTGGTGGCCCTGCCTGTGGCAGGGGGGTTGGAACTTTATGATCCTTAGGGTCCCTTCCAATCCAAACTATTCTATGATTCTATGAAAGCCAGCATTGTGCTTGTAAACGTGCAAGCTGAGCATTCCAGAGAAAGGGAAAGATGGAAAGCTTTTGGACCTGAATGAACTGGTCATAACTTGGAAAAAAAGAACCGCAATGTAAGAAAACTGCATTACAGCAAATGTGAGGAGTATCCTTGTCTTATTCCTGCTACTGCTACTGAAAGTCATCTCACTGACCCCTGCTCTCACTGAAGGTAGGCAATTACTATAAAAGCAATTAATAAAGATGCAATTACTAGTTTTCCCCTTGCAATCTGAAGCACTTGTTTTTTGAAATTCTGGCAAGAATGAGGTAAAGCCTAATTTCCCCAACCTGTTGCACTGGCACCATTAGATATTGCAATGAAACACTGGAATGTTTTTTGTAAAAGAAGAAAAACAAGTGCTCCATAGCTCAACATTTGGATCCATACTCATGTGAGTAGGCCCTCTGCCACACTATCTAGAGCAGAGATTGACTTCTCAAAACCACACATTGCAGGCTATCACTCACTGAATTCCTTATTCTTTCTTTTACAGAATAAATAAACCAAACAAATCCATTTCCAGATATCTAGGAGAGACTTTTCTTCAGGCAAGGGGCAGTAAAATCAGCCCATTTCCATGAAAGTTCAGTCTTTCCAACTCCCACCTCCAAATCTCCTTCCAATCCTATGGCCTCACTGTCGAACAGAGGTCGTTCAATCCCTCACATGACTGAAGGCAATGTGCCTAATAGATGCAGTGAGGCTTAGCACAGAAGATCACTCTATTTGGGTGAATGGCAGTAAACTCACTGTCCTTTTGTACTCCTGTGCTTGCTGACAAGATGAGCAGTTCACTGCACTGCTAGTCAGGAGCATCAGCATGTGTAAACTGCTCTGGCCAGTTGTTCTTCCCCAGACCCATAGGTAATGATGTACATCTTACCCAAAAGAAAGCAGTGTTTAAGAATTATGTAGAGTGTCTGGCAAGTGCCTAGTTAATGGGGATAGACAAATGCTGAAGCCCCTGTGTAATAATTCCTCCCAATATTAGAAAAGCATGCAGACTAAGGGGAGTATTTGTATTGAAGTGTCTTCTAGAAGCTTTGAGTTTAAAAATAGCACCCCTTTCTCTTTTTTCCTGAGAAACAACTGGCATACGCACGTAACCAGCTGCAGCATCAAGGTTGTGGCTTCATAGCTAGCCCTCCTCCAGTTGAGTCCCCAGTAGGAAGCAACTGCCTTAGGACAATTGAAGCTAAAAGCACTTAGGGACAAGGGAAGAGAGTTTTAACAGACATCATCTCAGAAATTTCTACTCCTACCTTAGCTGGGAGAGTAGCTTTGTGGAATCAGCTTTTCATCTCTCCCCAAGCATTGTACAGGAAACTCGGATGCTTGATTCAGAGTGGAAATTTGTCTGAGAGCCTACTAAGGCTTAGGTGTTGAGAAGCTGCCCTTTTTGCCTTCCTCTGAAAGTCTTTTAAAGCATCTCCCTATTTCAGGGTCAGAGAAACTGATGATCTTTGATCATCTATGTCTGCAACACCTCCTGAAATAAAGTAGGCTCATTTTACAGATAAAGAAGTGACAACCAGAGCTTCTACAGACTGAGAAGCTTAGTGGTCTCACAAAAAGCACCTGGAGAAGGGAAATATCCAGCCAAAAGTTCTCCTCTTTTCCCTGGTCCATGCGGCATCCCATCATAATACACCAGGACAGTGGTCATTTCTATTAAACATGAGGACATCTTTTGCATGGCAGAAAATTAAGTTCTGGTCTCCTCAACGAACTTATGACTGTTGTGCAGCTGTTTATCCACTTGTTTGCATTGGTATAGGTGTGTATCTTGTTGACAGGGAAGATATATGTGGTTAATGTGGTCACAGGTGACTGAAGCCAGGCCCACAGTTTATTAAATTTGCTTTTAAATGGATGAAAAAGAACATCAAAACCACACCCTTTTTTCTCTTTGCTTTTGTCTTTTTCCTTTTTTTTTTTTTTAATGTAAAATTAACAGACAATAGAAGCATCAGTCCTAATTTAGGAATTCCATTTTGGGTCTTACACGGCATCAGGTAATCTTACTACTGCTAACAAAACAGAGTACAGTGAGAATATGGTTAACAGGAACATTGACAATAATAGTAACAACAGCAATATTAATAGCAACTTCAGTTTCAGTAAGGGACAAATAAACCTCAAGTTGACATAGAATTTAGGGCAAAGGAAATTCTACCCTACATTTTGTTGATGTTAGTATATCACTGTAGGAGGTGCTAAATCTGGCTTTAAAGTGCATGAAAATATAGAAAAGAACATGCATCAGAACCTGCCCTCTTTAAAAACCATGTTACTTCTCTGACTTCAGCAGAAGTAGAATATTGGTTTCTAAAAGAGGATTTTAGCCTCACAGATGACTCTGATCATATACTTATACATTGCTATAAATTGCTAATGGGCTTGTGGATTCTGTGAAGCAGGAAGGAATTGGTTGGAAAAGGGCTGTTTTCAAAAGAGCTTTTGAAAGAGGAGAGGAGTGAAGATAATCAGTATTCCTACAGAAATCCAAGGTCGTAGGCTGGAAACAGAACTTTGGAGAAAGAAATCAGAGGTGAAAGAAAAGTGAGAAGGGTGAGAAGTTGTTATGGGCACAAAAGGGGTTAAAAATATGATAGAAATGAAAAGGATGTCACAAAATGTTAATCATGAGAAAGGGACTTCCTTTGCTACTTTCCTTGTGATCCACTTCATGATGCTTAGCTGAGACCATCTCTCTATTTGTACAGGCTTCAGCACAATAGGGACCTGCTCTCTGTTCTCTTATATCTCCAGGCATTATCATCGCACAACTAATTAACAGCCGTAATAAATGATACTGTATTGCCTCTTAACCCTCTACATTTATTTTTCTGTAGGTTGCATTAAAAAAGCACAAAATGAAAAAAAAGAGGAAGATTAATAATCCTCAGTCAGAGCGAAACTCCAGAGAGATGACACCATCTGGATGATTAGTACTTGTTTCATTTGCACGTTGAACTCAGTACTCTTCCGGCACTAATTATTGCATACCCTTTCCTTATACCATGACTTCTGGGGCTATGTGTATGTGATATAAATAGCAGACTAATGACATGCTGCATGTTGCTCAGGAGACCTCATGTTAGTTTACAGCATTTCTCTGATTATTAGTTTTTTAATAGAGAGAAGATAAAATACTGATCTCACAAGCAAGGCATGAGAGCCTTAATTTGTTCACATTTTTCTAAGAGCCAATGCATGATGAAATATTTATATGTTCCTCTCTGACTGCAGCATTTTGAATGTGCTGGGTTGTTTATTGTTGTAGTTAAGAACTGATGGGGAAAGAAATGCCAGAGCATTCAGTAGCAGGATATCCATGTCAAGTGTGAAAGTAAAATGGATATAACCAAAGCAAACATAACTGTGTGTGATGCTAAGGGCCTGACCTATTCCATACAGGTAAAGAATTTTATAATTTGTCAATTGGTGGAAAATTTGTAGAAGAAGTCACAGAGTCAGACACTGTTCCTAATGTTTGAAAGGCAAGGCAAATATAAAGTCATTAAAATGGCATGTAATGCCACCTAAATTAATGAAATCTTTCATCTTATGGGGCTGTAAAACAAACTATCTAGAATGGCCAAGAGAGCAAATCCCCACATAGGCACAGAGGTTTTTTGGAGAGGGATGCCATCTGAAATATGGACACTGCTGATGAGATGCCCATCCTAGGTTAATCTAAACATGACCTGGTGACACTTATCCTAAGGTTTTAGTCTGATAAATGTAATGTACAATGCACAAAAATCAGCAACTGCACAGTGAGGCTCGGTGTGGCATTTCCATTGTTGTGATGACATTTTGGTAGGTTAACTCATCCCCACAGGAGTGAGTTAATAAGTGTTGATTGATATTCACTCCTTGTTTTTATTGGGACTACCAAAGACTTTTTCCCTGTATGAAGTGTGGGTTTAGTAAAGCTTTTGAAAACAATGTCACGGCATGTGAACAAGTGTGTATTCTAGATTAAAGACCAGGCTAGTAATCAGAAGAAGATTGAAGACCATTTCTATGAGCTTTGCTGCAATTCACTTGCTTGACAGTGTTCTGCTCAACTCAGCCCTCACTCTGCTCGGAGCCCAGCTCAGTGCCACTCTGCTGTATGTTAGCAACTTTCCACAAATACACATTTGAACCATGGAGAAGTTCTTCTGCAACAGTCTTGAAAATTTTTGTTCTTGAATCACAGCAGAAAATTCCAGTCTATCCTTGCTTTGGTATTGCCCATAAGTAATGTGACAACCTTGGTAGGAGAAACTGTAGGATGATTGGCAACAGAGATCTGCAAGAGAATCTGAAACACACCTTAACATTGTTCTCAGGAGACATAGACAGCATTGACTAGGTGCTACAAAATAAAAGAAAGAGGCAGCTTACAAATTTTGAACTGCTAAATATTAAGTCAGGACTTTAGTTGTCAATGTTTCCTGATTATTGTCTTCAAAATATCCAAACTCTATCCTGAAAATTTGTGCCTTCTGAAAGCAGGTTTAATTTTCTTAGCTATCTTTCGTAGTTCAGACCCTCAAAAGGCCAAGGCCCAGTTTGAAATACAGTACTGAACATATGACATTGGAAAGATTCTAGGTTTGGGCAAAGGTGGGATAAGAATTTAGAGAGTCTTTGTGGGCTGAAAATACTCTGTTAAATGACTTAAAGGGGATATATGTTCCTCTTTCAAATCCACTGTGCTGTCTCCCCACTGAGAATGATCTGTCTCCTAGTCCAGAAAATGAAAGGACCCTTTTCCTCACTCCTTGGAGTTTCCAGTCCTTCAGCTCTACCTGAGCCTTCATATCCGCAAAGTCCAAGGACCAAGAGTGAGTCAAAGAAAGGCAAGGCTCCTTACAACCTTCTCTTACCTTCTCCACAACCATGCAGTAGTGCTAGCTGCAATCTTGGCCCTCTGTGATTCATAAACTATCTAATTATCTTTTTAAAACTCTGTCTTAAAAAAAAAAAGTGTCATTGCCTCCTGCTGCATGAAGGTCAAAGCCTAGTGGTGCATACTTCACTGATTCATTATAAGAGTGCCCTCTTCAAGATGGGTTTCATTTGCCATGTGTCGCTGGTTTCCACTCTTGTCTTCATATAATTACAGGAAAGTGATATGAACAACAACTCTTCACCCATGTAAATGTCTGAAATTATCTCTGGATGTCTACAAGTAATTAATATTTGAGCTTGCTGTTCATGTAAAAAGTTTTCCCTGTTGTTTTTGGCATGTTATTTTCCCCTCTAAAGAAACCTCAGGTCTCATGGCTTAGATTTTAGAGCTGGGAATGGCAAAAATCAACACATTAGAAATGTTGAATATATTAGATAGAATGAATTTGAGAATAAATGCTTCCATTCTTATTTACAAATTAGTCTATCCTCTAACAAAAGACATAAAGAATCAAAACAAGACAGAATAGTTAATATTAGAAAGGAAGTGACATAAGTATTTTAAAACAAAGAGAATTATATGGGCTGATACCTATACAGTGCACTCAGGGGAAAAATGCAAATAATTATATTATCTCTCTATTTAGAATATAGGTTTTTATGGATTTCACAATGCATGTAAAAAGCCACATGTTCCATTATATTTCCAGTGCTCCACTTTTATTGCATAGAGCGAAAAATACAAGATGCAAAATGAAATGGAAAGTTCTCTACCCCAGTTGTATTTGACTTGTTCTGATTTGCTATTGTAAGTAGCCAAAAATGTCACAGGAGATAATTCCAAAAGAAAACGTGTGGGCATTGTGCAAAATGTGCTGGCAAAAATGCTACAATTTTCATTTTAAAGAAGTGACATACCAAAATACAAAGGACTGTAATGAATAATAATAGGAAGTGACATTGCAATTTGAGCTGTCTGACCATAAACACTGAGGTTTGATCTTCTTGTATTAGGCAAATTCTGAGGTCATAGGTGATTCACATATACTTTTCTAACATCTGCAGTTCCAGCTATCTCAGGGAGCAATACAGGTAACCTGGTGGTCAGAATAGTAATGACACTGCTTTAATATAGATGGAGAGCATGTTATATATACATGGCCAGGTGCAGACAGAACCTGCCCAAGGTCTCAACAGGAAAAACCTGTATGAAAATGCTAGTAGTCCAGTACTGAATCCAGATAAACATTCCCCGCCTCTCCCCCTTTTTATTCCCTCATTGGCTCAAAGGTCAGTAATATAAGCATTTGGATATAGGGCTTTGGAGTCGCATTCAGATGGCTTATGTCTTACCACCATGAATCATAGACAGTCATTCTAATATTTGTGCTCAGGGTGCAAATTCTATTAGCTGCTTTTCTATAGTTGTTATAGGTCAAGAGCCTTAGTCTTCACTGTACTTGTTGCTTCTCATACTGTATATGTTAACATACTTTTTAAAAATTCAGTTTGCTGTGAATTTTTTTCACAGGCTGCAAACACCCTGAGGAAGAATGGGTTTGTACACTGAAAAAGACCTTCACTGAGGTTAAGTTGGAGCAGCAGTATTTGGGGAAGCTGTGGGCTTTCCTAGAACAAGGATATGGTGTTTCCTCTGCCCTGGGACTAATTTGGTCTTGTTGGAGGATGTGGCAAAACTTCCATTGATTTAAAGAATTAAGGTACTGGGGAAAAAAAAATCCTGCTCTTATTTGTAGGTTTTTACCTGCAATAATGAGCACTTCTAGGTGTTATCATAGAATCACAGAGTGTGTAAGGTTGGAAGGACCTTTAGAGGCCATCTAGTCCAACCTCCATGCAGTAAGCATGGACATCTTCACTAGATCAGGTAGCTCGGAGCCCCATCAAGCCTGACCTTGAATATCCCCAGGGATGGGGTCTCCATTCATTATGCTGTGGTTTGTATTGCATACTATAATAAATATTATACATTACAATGCATGCTTTACATCACAGTTACATAATTAGTAAAAATATAATACATATCTTATAATACAATAAAAATAAATACATATAAAGGATTACAATACATCACAATATATATTGGAACACATGTAACACAAACCTATGGCAGACTTCATAGTTACAAAATGCCCATGGCAGGGGGTTGGAACTTGATGATGATTAAAGTTCCTTCCAACCCTAACCATTCTATGATTTTATGAAAATACCTGTTTTCTGATTGCCATCAAGGGAATCTATGGTCAGGAGTAGATGGGAGTATAGGGTGAGAGCTAAGATATGAGGATATTACTACTAAAATGTATTAAATTTTAGCAGCAGGAAAATCAAATATCATGGCAAATATCAAGAAAGCACCCCAATGTATCTTTGGAGGAATGTAAACCAGGAAATGTCCCTTTCTCCCTAACTTGCTAATACCATCTGCCTGATTGTGTTTGGCAAGAGAACAGCCTCCAAAGGAAAAGTGCTGGGACAATTAAGACGAGACTGGACAAAATCCAAGGAACAATTCTGTATTGAAAAAGTGATGGACCAGGACATTTTAAAGGCCTTTTTGTTCTCTGTCTATGTGCTATTTAGTGGCTTTGGATCTGATCTTTAGAGCTTAATATTTAATACTGAAATATTTTGAAAAGTGTCATAGAAACAGTATTGCCTTCATATCTTACTGCTCAAAACAGGATAGCAAAATAGCTAGCTCTGTGTACTAACATTTTTGTAGGATCTTGTTCTCTCTCTTTACACTAAGATCCCTGCCA
Source organism: Zapornia atra (assembly GCA_013400835.1). Taxonomy (NCBI): domain Eukaryota; kingdom Metazoa; phylum Chordata; class Aves; order Gruiformes; family Rallidae; genus Zapornia; species Zapornia atra. Next base: position 91,851 of record VZTU01001866.1, on the reverse strand, counting down.
CTGAGCAGGAAGGAGGAGCATCCCTGCTAGCTGTGCTTGTGCCTGTATTTCTAGCCCAGCCTGGCCAAGTAGATGGCCAGTCAAGTGCATTAGCAGATGTGCACATCCAATCCTGGGCAAAATCTGCTTCTACACACAAGGCTGGGCTCCAGATAATGCTGTCATTCTTCAATTGTGTGTCATGTTTCTGTTAGTCTTCCAAACAGCCAATATCAGGATATTTGGGAATCAACTATGAGTGGTAACAATCTTGACATCCTCTTGAGAAATGTGACATGTTGAATGTGCAGCAAGAATCTGTGCTGGATGGCAACTTTCTTCATTTCTATCTGCAAGAAGTAGGAAGCCCAGGGAAGGTACCCCTTCCACTTTCAGCCATGGCTATATCATCCACTCCAAGAGACAGGAGCAGAAAATAGGGTTGGGACTAGCAGGGATTTCTCATAGTCTACTTGTTCCAAAGCTGCTTGGTGCCAGTGATCAGGACAGTAACTGCAGCAACCTACACACTTTGATAACCCCAACATTCAAATGCATGTAGTTTTTTCTAAAGGTATTGACTTACTGATTTGGAAATGTTTTCCTTCCCTTCCCTTCCCTTCCCTTCCCTTCCCTTCCCTTCC
>VZTU01001866.1:46989-86233 GCA_013400835.1 Zapornia atra | reverse complement strand
CCCCCCAAATTCAGGAATGAAAGACATGAACTTTCAAAGACTATAAAAGTAAAAATACAAGTGATATACTGATTCACAAGATTCACAAGAGGCTTGTGGAGAAAGTAATACAGAATTTTATATTTGCTTTAAATTATACAATATTTTAATGCAGTTTAACATGAATTATCTAAGGAATCAGTAATTCAGAAAAACTCAGTGGATGAAACAAAAAACCATGTCATATTAATGAAAAAGACTATTTTTTTAATACATAAATGTTGGAATAGTTATTTTTTTAAATAAAAGGATATGAGCTTCTTCCATGATTTTACTTACTTTAAACAATATGTCTAAAAGAGAAAAGCAAACTGAATTGTCAGAGAAAGAAAAATTGATTTTTCATATTGTGTAACCCCACACATCTTCTAGCAATTTGCTGCTATGTGAATTGAGTATCTCCATGATCCAGACATCTTATATAACATTTTTAAACTGCAGCAATGAAATTATTCATAATGACAAAGCAGGGGACTGACCCAGTTTACCTGAAGTGAGGTTCCCCTCCTTTCACCCCCCAGCAATAGCTGACACTAGCAAGTTTCACTTCACACTGAGGTTAAAGCTTTCTTTTTTTTTTAACAGAAGAACAAAGAGGAAAAAACATTGCAAATGGGAAACAGGCATTTGTAAGCAAATGACAACCTTACTTTTTTTAAAGCTGATGCTCTGAAGCTGATTGCAGTCCTTGGTTATTTATATCTAAATGCCTCTACTCCTTAATAGGGTCCATTTATATTTCAAGTGGCCTAGATACACAATGGTGGTGTTACATGTCTGCTTCACATGCCTTGTAATTGAATTACTGGAAGAAAATACAGGCAGGAGTTGTGACTTCTGATACATAGTTATTGCAGTCTAATAAGGTCATCAGAGATTAATTGTGAAATCAGGGACTGTTCCATTTGAGGAGGAATATACTCCAAATGACAAGAATAAAGCACAGTCTCGTATCATGTTTCAAAGACACAGCTGTTTCACCCTCATGTGCTCCTTATTTTTTGCAAGTGAAACTGAAGCAAAGCTGTGTTGTCCAACCTGGTGCTGCAGGTGCTGACTTGGGAGCACAGGAGTTGGGTAATGGCAATTTCCCAATCTCTCTTGCTGACTTGCAGACCTTAAGAGCTTCCTGGGAAACAGTTCAGCATTTTAGGGACAAGGTTTTTCTTCTTTCACCTCAGGTTAGAAAAAATATAGTTGGAAATCCTTTGTATGTGGCTCTGGGGAGGAAGGAACTAGGAACCTGTGATGTGGTTAGAACATGACTAAGATATTCACTGGTAACAGGGGAAAATGTCAGATTGGGAAAGAGAATCAAGGTATGTTGGGTTGGCATGGACTGGGTGCCAGGTGCCCACCAACCATTTCTAGCAATCCCTTCCTCTGCAGGATGGTAATGGGAGAAAATAAGATACAAAAAAACCCCTCATTGGTCAAGAAAAAGGCAATTTAAGAAAGCAAAAGAAAAGGTCACAAGTGGAAACAAAGGAAAACCAGAAGATTAATTTTCTACTTCCCATCAGCAGGTGATATCCGTCTACTTCCTGGGAAGCAGAGCTTCAATATGTGTAGTAGTTGCTCTGGAACGTAAATGTCATGAATAATGAATGTGGTTGCTTCCTCCTCCCTTTCTCTTAGTTTATGTTGCTGAGCAGACACCACATGGTATGGAATATCCTTTTGGTCATTTTGGATCAGATGCCCTGGCTGTGTTGCCTCCCAAGATCTTGTCCATCTCCAGCCTACTGGCAAGGGGGGAATGTTGAAGAGACATCTTAGCTACCAATGCACAGCACTCTGGGGGCTGTGATGAGGAAAATTAACTCCATTTCAGCCAGACCCAATACACAAGGTTTCCTTCACCTGCAGAGATCACAGAGGGCCTAATCTTCAGAATTTGGATACTATAAAGCAGGTTTTCTCTCACTGGGACTTTCTTATTAAAATTCAGTTGACATATTTTGTCATGAAGCTGCTTGGTTAAGATGGAGTAGCCCATTCTAAGGAAAACAATTTCATTAAAAAGACTTTGCCAGATTTCTGCATCTCTGACAATAATCAGAGAATCTTGCAACCTTTACAGAAATATCTCCAAAACAGGCAGATGTGGGATCATCTGTTTCCTCTATCCCCTGCTGTGTCCTCCTTCTAAAAAGTTAGTTTATGATACAATACAGTAGTGACTTACTGTCAGTCCTACATTCAGGGCACGATACAATATGAATGAGTTACAATCATATAATTGTTTAGGCTAGAAAAGACCTTTCAGTTCATCAGGTCCAACTTAACACTGCCAAGTCCACCACTAATCCACATTCCTAAGCATCACATCTATAGGCCTTTTAAATACCTCTGTGACTCTACCACTTCCCCGTGTAGCCTGTTCCAGTGATTGAAAACCCTTGTGGTGAAGAAAGTTTTGCTAATACCCAATCTAAACCATCCCTGGTACAACTTGAGGCAATTTCCTCTTGTCCTATTACTTGTTACTTGGGAGAAGAGACTGACACCTACCTGGCTGCAACCTTCTTTCAGATAGTTGTAGAGAATGAGGTTTTCCCTCAACCTCCTTTTCTCCAGGCTAAATAACTAGCTCTCTCAGCTGCTACTTATCAGACTTGCTTTATGGACCCTTCACCAGCTTTATTGCCCTTCTTTGAATGTGCTTCAGAACCTTAATGCCTTTCTTGTAGTGAGGGGCCTAAAACTGAACTGAAGGTGCAGCTTCACCAGTGTTAAGTACACGGAAACAATCACTTCCCTATACACTATTTCTGATACAAACCAGGATGCTTTTGGCCTTCTTGGCCACCTGGGCACACTACTGGCCCATGTGCATCCAGATGTTGACCAATACTCCCAGATACTTTTCTTCCAGGCAGCTTTCCAGCCCCTCTTCTCCAAGCCTGTAATGTTGCAAGGAGTGGTTGTGACTCAAGTGCAGGACTGACCCTTGTTGAACCTCATACACTTGGTCTTGACCCATCAATACAGGCTGTCCAAATCCCTCTGTAGAGCCTTCCTATCCTCAATCCTCCCACTGAACATGGTGTGGTCTGCAAGCTTACTGGGGGTGAACTTGGTCCTCTCATTCAGATAGCTGATAAAGATATTAACAAGACCTTGTCCTAATCCTGAGCCCTGGAGAACACCACTTGTGACTGGCCACAACTGGATTTAACTCCATTCACCAAAACCCTTTTCGCCCAACCATCCAGCCAGTTTGCCCAAGCTATGAGCAGACAGTTTCTCCAGGAAAATCCTGTGGGAAACAGTGTCAAAGGTTTTATGAACTCTAGGTAGACAATATCCACACCAACTAAGCAGGTCACCTTGTCATAGAAGGAGGTCAGGTTAGTCAAACAGCACCTGCCCTACATGAACCTGTGCTGACTGGCCATGATCACCTGGTTTTCCTGTATGTGCCATGGGACTGCACTCAAGATGATCTGCTCCATAACCTTCCCCAGCACTGAGGTCAGACTGACAGGCCTGTGGTTCCCCAGATGCTCCTTTTGGTCCTTCTCATAGATGGGTGTCACCATGGCTAGCCTCCAGTCAACTGGGACCTCACCAGTTTTCCAGGACTGCTGAAAAATGATGGAAAGTTTCTTGGTAAGCACTTCTGCCAGCTCCCTTGGTACCCTTGGGTAGATCCCATGTGGCACCATAGACTTGTTTCTAAGTGGTATAGCAGGTCACTAACCATTTTCCTTGGCATTACAGAGGCTTCATTCTGTTCTCTGTCTTCCAGCTTAGCGGCTGGGTACCCAGACAAAAACTGGTCTTAGTATTAAAGACTGAGCCAAAAGTGCAGATCTCGGTGCACAGGGGGTTTCCAGAGGAAGGGTAATGCCAGGGGAGTGGAGGTATCTGCCCAGGAACTGGTAGCTGTCATTAAAGCCTGCTGATGAGTTCTGGGCACTTCCAGAGCAAACGCAGCCACTTCCACACATAGAAAAAGCCACCTGGGGAGCCCTGCAACCAAAGTATGGCACAGGAGTTTGAGCAGGAGGGTGTGCAGGAAGGGCCTAGTCACCCTATCAGCTCAAGAGATATCATAACCACCTCCATGAAGAAGGTGGGTTATAGTTGTAGACAACTCCCTTCTGAGGGGAACAGAGGGTCTGATATACTCGACAGACCCTCCTCTAGGGAAGTCTGTTGCTTCCCTGGGGCCCAGGTTAAGGACATCACATGAACTTCATGTGCTTCACACCGGCCTATCTCTCCAGCCTGTCAGGGTCCCTTTGGATGACATCTTTTCCCTCCAGCTTGTCAACTATACCACACAGCTTTGAGACATCAGCAAACACGTTGAGGGTGTGTATCTCACCATTATATTTGCTTTACTGGCCTTCCCCTGATTCTTATTCATAAACACTCAACCCTATCATTACCAACTAGACAATCAAAACATGCTCTTAACATAAAGGCTACCCCACTGCATCTCCTTCCTTTCCTGAACCTCCTGAGGACTTTATAGCTGTCCATTGCAGCACTCCACTTGTGTAAGTCATTCCATAGTTTTTCCATTAAGGCAATGGCTTCCTGCTTCTCCAGTTTGTTGCCTGTGCTGCATGCATTGCTGTCGATGTACTTCAGTTTGGCTATTGATCCCACCACATTTTTTGTGGAAAACCCCTAATTCCTACATGACCTACCCATCTCAGGTCCTTCCATGTTTTCTAAAACATTAATTGCATTTTTGATGTCACATGGATCTCCATCACCTACTTCCGCTGAGAAGGCAGACTAAAGGACTTTGTTTGCAAACCATCCCTCAAGCATTGGCTTCTGCCCCCCAAGATTCTCTCTAGTGAGCTTGGTTTTATCCCTTTACCTGTTAAAACCAAGTTTAAAGCTCTTTGAATGAGCCCTGCTAAGTCCTGTGCAAACATGCTTTTCCCTGACTTAACACCATTTGAATTTGCATCCACATTCTAGAAATATATGAGTGTTTTCATGACCTCTGGTACTCTTCCTAAGACAGCTCCAAGATGAATACCTGGCATACACAGAATTTCTCCAGATATCTGCCTCTCTGTGCCAAATCTGATCTTCCAATTTACAGTATTTTCTTTCACTCCTACAGGTTTTATTCTATCAGTTTGTTTTCTTGTTATTTCAACTCAAATATATATGTTTTCCTAAGTAACATAAATTGCCTTAATGATCATCTTGTTTGAGAACAAATATCAGCCTATGACTTACTCAGAGGTAACTGAGTTGTAGATCTACTTTATTTATTTATTTTTTTAATTGGAGTGGTAGGAGTTTTCCCTGGCAGATACAATCTGTAACTTTTCTTTCTACAGTTATTATCTTGATGGCCATATGCATAGCTCTAATGTGTGCATGGTACATACATCCATTCTGATAATAATGTAATGTAATATGCATTACAGCCTGAAATAAGGCATCTCACAATCTGAATGTCATTCTGATGGGGAACAGGACAAAAGAAAGTGAACCTGATGGATAATACCTCACTTAAAGTATTTTGTTTGGTTGATGTCACATTTTCAATTGTAGTAAAATTTCTACCAGCTACTGAGGGAGATGTGTAAAAAGGGAATAACACATGTTTGTGGTCTCCCCTCTAGAAAGATTTGTGAAACCTTAACAGAGGATGACCACATGACAACTTATTGGGTATAAAAGGCTGTACAGAAGTTGAGTTTAGAAGAACTAAGAGATGAGGCCATGTTTCTGTAGCTTGTAAGTGTAGGTAACACACCTCCCAACTGGCAGGTCTGGGAATCCCCAAGCTCTATAATGAATAATGTGTGACAGGAATTCCCACTAAGGTATAGCGGAAAAGTGCTGAGATGACAACGTGATGGAGTCTCCTGCTGGAGCAGCTCACCCTCAAGCTAACCTTCAAGAAATGCTTTGAAATGGTAGCTGAATAACAAGGAAGACAGCTCTTTGTATGTCAGTGGTGTTTTAGACACTGACTTAGCAACATTAAGAGTTGTTTCCGTTCAAATTTTTATATTCCACTAAGACAGGACTCGTGAGGAGAACAACACCTTCAAATGGCCATTGTCCTTTTTCAGCTTTATTTTTCCAAGGAGAAAGCAATCACTATTTTTCCCTGAACCCCAGGCTCTAAAAACATCACTCTGCCATAATGACCTGGAAAAAAATTGACTTGTTCACATGAATTGCTAGATCACTGTTTTCAAAGGCTCAAAAATCAGTCCTCGATTTCCCACAGTGTTGTGGAAAGATATTGACAAAAGGTGAAAAAATAGCATGATAGGGGAAAAAAAAAAAAAAGAAAAAAAAAGAGCTTCAAAGTATTTCAGAATATTTTACATTTACCTTTACATATATAGCATTCAGAATAAGCATATTAGGAGACTATTGGATAGCACAAAATACTTTTTGCGATTTTTTAGGTTAATTTTTAAAGGCAATGCTATAAATTCTGGCAATTCATATCCAATAATTGATTTAAACTGTTTTAGTAATGTAATGAAGTAAACTTGTTCCAAATTTCTTATGTATTTAGGATGCCTATAAATAAAACTTTTCTTTCGTGGTAGAAAGAATAGGTTCCTACATTTATCAAGCATTTGCTGAAGCCAATTCAAAGAGTATAGGAAGAGCCGATTACAACTGTTGACACTTTACCTTGCTGTGTTACTATCCAAAGTTCAAGTATGGTTCCTTGAGAACCTACTGTTATTCCAGATAATTCTAACTTTGAAACCTAACAAGAGAATAGAATAGGCATTAAAGGGACTGATAGGTCTTAAATTCCCTTGCAAAAATTAAGGTAGTCAGATAAGGTTTCTACATCCCAACTTTTTTTCTGTTAAATAAAGCAAATCTAATTTAAATTACTTGTATGGAGGCAAAGATGTGGGAAATTGGTGCAAGAATACATTTCAAAAAGTTGTAAGCCCAAGAATATCTAACTTCCAAATTTAAGCTGTTCTATGGACTGTGAATTTTTTTGAAGTTAAGTCTGACTGATATTTTTTTGCTCCCTGTATATCGCAACAGGATTTGTTTGTACTGTGACTCCCTCTCTCCCAGTGAAAAACATGTGGTTTTTATGTTCATATGCACACTTTGTCCCCTTTTGCTGACGCAGTGGACTACTGACAGGATAATCCTTTGACGATTAGGTCACACACCAGGCTTTCTCCATCCCTTCTGCTTTCAAGGGCCAGTGTAAACAAATTGAGACGATTTACACAACCTATATTTACAGACACTATTGCAACTCAAGATAAGAAATAAGGAAGAGGTCAGGCAATTGTGATGCCTCCCTTCATCTTCTTGAATCCTTTGTCCACACTTTTGTTCATCTTCCCCATCTCCCTTGCCCCTGTGACACATCTCTGTCTCGTTGCTTGGTAACCTCCCAGCACTGCTGTGCATGCTGGCATCAACTGCTCCCTGCTCCCCCTTCCACTTGCTCAAAACACTGAGAGACAGTCTAAAATCAGATGAGATTTTCTCTTTGCTTCTGACAGGCAAATCAAATTCTGAGTAAACGCTGAAAGCTCTGTTAGAGGGTAAATTCTCAATTAAGAAAAAGAAACAGAGGAAGATACACATTTAGAAACAACTGATTAACAACATGGGACTTCTATATGTCAATTATTTCAGATCATTAATGAAAACACAGCTATTGTTGGGGAAAATAAAGGTAAAAAGAAAAAAATAAGGATTGAGTGTAAAATAAATTGTTTATTACTTGCATAACACCAGTGTCTAAAGATCCAACTGGGTATGAAGCATGTTTCATATAGCATTAGACACCTGTATCTCAGCACCTAAATTGTGCCTCTAGAATTAGACCTATTGTCAGAGTAGGACAGTGGAATTTTGGAACTGGTGTGTACAATTCTACATAATCTGGGACTGCATGAGGTCATTATATTCCACAGAAACCTAGTAAATGGATCCCATCTCTCAGCTGATCAGTCAGTAGGTATTTATATTAGAGAAGTTGAAATGCAGTCCGGGCTTTGTCAGCTCTATTGACTACAGGCTTGACTCAGTAGCTCAGGTATGTGTCCAGGAACATCTCACAAGCTTTAAGCTATCCTCCCTCACCTCCAGCTGTCTCTGAAAAGATCTGGATTTCTTGCACATGGTTTGTCACCGTTACCAATAGAGATGATTTGAATAATCTACAGATTTTTAGATAGCAGCATATATGTATATTTGAACCTAGACTGCCACAACATATAATGGGACCTTGGACATCTAGTACAAATGTAGGATTGCATACAGAAGTCTAAGTTCAGGTAAATCAATCTGGAAAAGAATTGCCCTCTATTTTTTTTGTCAGTTTCTTACAGATTTTTTCCCTCATAACTTGCTTCACATAAATTGCCTTGGTACAATGAAATTGTAGACACACTTAGAATCTTAGCGTCCAACTTAGTGGGAAAGAAGGCAATGTACAGGACTTTTGGATCCTAAATCTGGTAGAATTCAGCAGTACTTTATTAATAGAGGGAAGGGAGAGTGAATGATGTCCCAATATTAAGAAATAAACCTCTGTAGTGAGATGGATCTGTATGCATTTATATATGTGTGCATATATATATATATATATATACCTTCTTCCAAGTGCAAACCAAAACCACACCTACACTCCATGCATGCTACTGCTCAGCCACCTCAAAAGTAAGATAAAATGAAGCTGTTGAGAGCTCTGGGAAACTGTCAGTGAATGAAAGACCAAGTCATTTTTATTCCCTTCCTTAGTCAGTACGGAGTTATACCTTCATTGCCCTCAATATTCTTACATTTCACAGTCTGTTTTAGGATAATTTATTCTTTTCTCCTGTCCTGTCTTCTTTTGTTTTATGAAAAACACACACAAACAGAAATTGTGATAAGTTGTTTTTTTGTTTTTTTAAAATTATAATAAATATAAAAACAAAAGGGAGAGGGGTAAGAAGAAGGAGAAAGAAAAATATTTTTGTAGTCTTTTGATTAAAAGCATTGAAAGCAACTTCACCTACGGAAAGTTGTATTTTACAGAGCACCTGTCTAAACACCATATGTTTATAGGATTTCTCCTTCTAAGGTTCTGTATTTTTCTGAAAAAAGAAGCTTTGATTATTTCAAACTGTTCCTGTAACTCATGACACTAATTCTAGGTGACACCATGTGAATGTTATTAAGGGTGAGGAAGGACCAAAAAATGCAAGAATATAAATCCAATCCTCTTTCTTTCAGGGAAATAAAGTGATTCATATCTTATCAATTATTCCTCTGAGGGATTTTTGGCCTGAGTAGAAAAGATCTTTTTGGAACATATGGGTGAGTCGAACTGCAATAGAAAGAAAGCATGTCTCAGTAATTTAGTTTCAACTGCTCATTTACATCAATTAAAAAATACTGTAAACAATAGAGTTTTTTGACTTTTTAGCAGTGCACCAGAATAACTGTAGATGTCTGCACGAATATACAATGGGATCTGTCTGATAGATCTCATTTACGCTTTTATGATTTTGCAAGGAACAACACAAGTCATATTAGATTCTTCTGCATTAACTGAATGGGGAAAAAAAATCCCAACATCTTCCTTCCCCAATAAAATCTGATGTGTAAGGATAAAGTCACTCTGACTGCAGACTTCAATGGGATAAGAATAAATTGCAGCACATATCACCCTCCCCAGTTTCCTTCCATATTTAACAAATTCAATACTGACAAGAATAAAGCATTAATATGGGAAGACAAGCTGAAGGGAAAGAAATTGTATAGCCACAAATGACATCATGAGTATCTCTGTTCTCTCCAACTCTGAAAATTTTTCATCTGAAGTCTTTTCCTGTTATCTGTATAAAGAAATGTATTCTACTTAACTAAACTAATTCTACAATAAAATCCTGCACAATAAACCAAAATATATCTCTTCTTCTAAACACAGTTTACTTGACTGAAAAATAGAAGGAAGAAGAAATCTTGTGATTTCTGGAAGATATTTGAAAACCAAGGAGGAGTTAATTATTTTCACCTCTACATACTGAGAATGAAATAAATTAATTAATTATGGCTTAAAAGACCAGAATTGCTGCTTCTAGTCTCATTGATAAAAATCCCCAAACAGATGAAAAGCGGCTGCACTGGCTCAGTAAAGTATCCATTTAGTCCTTTTTGGTTTTAACCTTAGTTGAAAATAGATGAACTTGTATGAACAAAGTAAGCAATTGTGGTGCTTCCATCTTATGCCTGTATTTAGCCTATTGGGTAATTCCTAATGGATCCTTCCTCTACTTGTCCAATGTCCCTTTAAACCAGTAAAACTGTCTTGCATCCATTGAGATCCTTTCTCAAGGAATTTCACAGATTTACAACCTCTCACATGAAGGAGGGGTTTTGACCAACAGCTGGCTGAATATCAGCCAATAGTGTGCCCAGGTGGCCAAGAAGGCCAATGTTGTACTGGCCTGCATCAGGAACAGTGTGGCCAGCAGGAGTAGGGAGGTGATCCTTACCTGTACTCAGCACTGGTGAGGCCACACCTGGAGAACTGTGTTCATTTTGCACCCTCTCTACAAGAAGAACATTGAGATTCTTGGTCATGTCCAGAGAAGGGCTACAAAGATGGTGAAGGGTTTAGAAGACAAATCTTAGGAGGAGTGGCTAGGGAAGCTTGTACTGTTTAGCCTAGAGAAAAGGAGACTAAGGTGAGACCTCATCACTCTCTACAACTACCTAAAAGGTGTTTGTAGTGAGGTAGTTGTTGGTCTCTTCTCTGTTAGCTAATGACAGGACAAGGGGAAAAGGTCTGAAGTTGCATCAGGGTAAGCTTAGATTGGATATTAGGAAAAAATTCTTTACTGAAGGGGTTGTTAAATATTGGAACAGGCTGTCCAGGGAGGTGGTTGAGTCACGATCCCTGGAGGTGTTTAAAAGAAGAGCAGATGTTGTACTTGGTGACATGGTCTTGTGTTGTACCTAGTAGGGCTGGATAGACGGTTGGACTCAATGATCTTGCAGATATTTTCCAACTGAAACCATTCTATGATTCCATGATTCTATAAAGAACCAAATCCTCCTTTGTTTCTTTTGAACTGGGTTCTTGCTTCATTTGATTGCCTCTAGCGCTCACACTGAAGGCACAGTCAAAGGTTGCTCCCTGTCCATTTGCTTTGTGCCACTCATGACTTTGTAGATCGCTGTCATATCCCCTTCAAATGAACTTTCTTCAAGCAGAAGTATTTCAGCCTGTAGGAGGAATAGTTATGCTACCATTTCTTGGGAGAAAGTTCTTCCACGTCTTTGATCATACTTGTTGATTCTCAACAACTCTTTTTGATTCTTTTCCCCTTCCAATATAGCTTTTGAATGAAAGAAACAGCAACTGAGTTGTGGATGAACCATGGAATTGCCAAGGGAGTACTCTGAGTGCTATCATGGACTCTTTCATAGCCTCAGGCCTGCTGAATGCCATATTAAGATCTCAGGTTTTCAAACCATTGTCTAATATGGAAATCCCAATTTAGTGCTTGGCATTTTCCCAGTGACTTTGAAGGGGATTTTTTGTGTGCCACTCTGAATTTATTTACTTTGGAAATGATATATGTGTATATATCAAAGGATGGGAAGGGGTGTGGTAGTGAATGAGGATGTGTTGGATAGTGTGAGACCTGAGCATGACATAAATGGTGTGGAATAAGGAGTGGAAATTGTACTGCTGTTGGCTGAGATCAAGTAAATTTTCTTTATAGTACCTTGAATAGGTCTGCATGTTGGTTGTGTGATGGAAATATTGATCATAATACATCAATACTTTAGTTACTGCTGAGCAGTGCTTACACAGCATCAAGGTCTTTTCTACATCTTGTGTTGCCCTGTCAGGAGCTCGTCTGGGGGTGCACAAGAAGTTGTGAGGGGACAGAGCTGGGACAGCTGACCCCAACTAACCAAAGGGATATTCTATACCATATGACATCATGGTCAGTAATAAAACATGGAGGAAGAAGAAGGGGAAAACATTCTGAGTGATGGCATTTGTCTTCATAAGTCACCATTATGCACAATAGAGCCCTGCTTTCCTCGATATGGCTGAACACCTGACTGCCCATGGAAAGCAGTGAATCAGTTCCTTATTTTGCTTTTCTTGCACATGTGGCTTTTGCTTTATCTATTAAACTGTTCCACATCTCAACTCACAAGTTTTTCCACTTTTACTCTAACGACTCTCCCCCCCATCCCAATGCAGGGGGGTGAACGAGTGGCTGTGTGGTGGTTGCTGCTGACTGGGGTTGAAACACAGCAATCGTTTTAATGGTTTTAATGATCAGTTGAACAAGGAGTATGTCTCTCTCTTAGACAATTCATGATTGCTGTGGGAAATTCACAAGGTAGACTGCTGGTTTGCTGATAATCCTACCATGGGATAACCCATCTTGTCTCCTCATGCAAAGTTATCTACCTTCAGTAAGTTTTCTGAGAGGTAGATCTCAAATCTCAACAAGATTGTTTTGACAATTTTCCAATCATCCTTGAATCCGTAAGAGCTCATGTTTCCCAGATGCACGCAGATTAAAGATGTGTTGATGAGAGCATCCAAATTCCTAGAAGTCATGTTCCAATATTAAATAAGCATAGTCCAAAGAGAGTATTAAAATGATAATACAGCCCATTTTTCTTGCATTTACTTTCTTGAATTCATGCTCTGCATTTTTTCGAGTCCCCAGTTTTGATCCAGGCTGCAAGTTTAAGATGATATCCTTCGAGTGTTTGCTATGGAAATGCATGAAACTGCTCTGTGTCATTTTAAATCACTTATTTCAGAATATTCATATTTCATTAGCAGTATCTTCTGCAGTGAATAAAAGACTATTTAAGTCCGTTTGTTATAACTTAATTTTTATTTTTTCAGCTTGGATAAAGTTTAAGTCCATAGTTCTAGATGATTACCTCTTTATCTGTGCAAAAGAATGGAAAAAGAAAAGGCAAAAAGTTTTCTAGGTTCTGAGATATCAGGTTTGCTGTACAAAAGCATACATCTCCTAGAGGCCTGAAGATGTATGAAAGAGCACAATAGAATCAGGAGATATGATACACTTCCTTCTGGGTTGAATTCATAGTGCTGGGGTATAGATTTTATAATTCCAGTACAGTTCTTGAGCAAAAATAAGAAAAATGGGCAATTTTCACCCATTTATTAGAAAAAGAGCAAAATATCATTAAATTTAGTTCTGCTCCTAGAATGTAAAAGTTAATATCCTGGAAAGTTATTTCCTGTGGTCTTAGGTACAAAAACTAGTTCAGTTTCCTGAGCCTCTTTCCTACGACCACCCCGTGGCATTGTGCATCACAAATTCGATCTCCCTTCTCTTCACCAAAAGCCATTTTCGAGCGTTTCTAGGTAATACAGGTGTTACATTGCACACCATGATCACCCTAAGGGAGGGCAGCATCTGGCAACGGTCATCACAGGATGATACTTGAAATGCTGAAATCTTTTTCTGTGTTTGAAGGAGGAAATTGGGTATTTGCAGTCAAGTAAGTGCAATTCAGACTTTTGAGTGTGAGTGCTGCATTAATAACAGGATTCTAAAATTGGGTTTTGTGTCTGCACAACTAAACCCTTATTAGCAGAACACCATTGCCTCTGGAACAATAACATACTCTTGATAAGAATTTGATTCATAAAATCAACACCACCCTTTCTCCTCCCGCTCCCCCCCTCCCTTAATTAGATTTTCTTATTCTATTGTCTCTCAACCTCTTCTTCCTTCCTACTAAATATAATTCCCCTATATGAAAAAACAAGCCCCCAAATATTCTAGCCACATTTCCAGTGATCAACTGGTTTTAAAATTAAGCAAAACGTCTTCAGCGAGCCTTATTTCCAGACACTACTCCCCTCCTCCCCACCAAAGCAATGACTTTCTGTTTCAATAACTCATTCCATACTACAAAACCAGATGGATTGCTCTCTACTACATGAGTGAATGTGTTCCTGATCGGAAAGTAGCACTCATTGAATACATCATGTAGAATGACACCAGGGAGGGAACTGTTCTTCATTCTGCCCAGTGAAGCATGTTGGAACACCTGTTTCCTATCTTGGAAATGTTTACTATGACTGCCAAAGAAGTTAGTGCTGAAACAGCACAGTAAAGTCAAGTTACCCTGCTTGGCTACCTGTTGGGGGAAAAAACAAACAAAAAACCAAGCAAACAAAAAAACAGCAATAAAAAAAATCTGCCAGGGCAGTTCCAGATCTCAGGTCATTCCAAGCATATTACACCTCTCCCTGTCTATAGGGTAATTTTCTTACCAGTGAGAAAGTCTGTTATTTGAAGAAAAGGGAATCAGAAAAGGAAATATTCTAGTTTATCAAAGCTTTCTGTTATGGTAAAGAGTCTCTTTTGCTGCATAAGCAATACCAGGAGTGAATCTGAGGACTAGTTTACTTGAAGGGAATGATCTGAGCTCCATTCCTTGCAGGTGGAAATCATATACTTTGAGCCTTAGCTACAATCAGAAATAGGGTTCAGAAAGCTTTTTCAATACAAGTTTGTGCATCTTGGTTTTTATTGCTTATGTCAACAAACTGACCATTATCTAGCTCAAATGCAAATCTGTGTATTTAATCAAATGACTCCTACTCCCCTTGTTGACTGAAAGAGAAACACATTTTGTATAGACTGTATAAGAAAAATTCACACAAAACAGTTGATATTAAGGTGAGATGAGGTTTTTACCTCCTCCACTTAGTGTATTTCCATCCCAAATGAATGAAAATGAAAGACTGGTGATTCTTGGCTTTGGAGAATTCCACTAGATCCAATTTTGACATTAAAGCTGTGCAAATAATTGCATTTGTGGTCCATTGAATGAGTTGAAATATTAAATTAATTAAAAACTTAAAGCTACATTATTCACCTTTGCATGTGAAAATCTGAACTAAGAACCTTTCTGACAAATTTTCAAAATGTTTTGAGAGTGTTTATTGTACAGTAAGACAATATAACTTAGACAGCTGTCACAAGCAACTGCAAGAAACTCAAACCAAAGATTGAATATTAAGAAATATTTTTTATTTCTGAATTGAATAAACTAGAAATTCTTCTACCTAGGGGTAATGTACACCTCTTGTCAAAGAAAATAATAAATAAAAATTAATGCCAGCCTCATTGTGATTATTTCAAGATTTTTCATTATTTATCATCACGTGACTATTTCTTGACTACATCTTAACTTTTTCTAGGAAAAGCTCACAGCATAGAGCAAAAGAAATATTTTCTTCTCATTTTAGAGATTGCACCCATTTTACAGGTAAGGAACTGAATCTCACATGCATTACTCAGAGTGAGGCCACAAATCCATTGCCAGGTTTAAAGAATGCTAAACCGTGTCTTAATTTCATGTCAAAATTACACAAATTTAAAGCATACTCAAAGGGAATTTGGTATGGCTGGTAGCTTTGATTCAGCTGTACTAATTGCATCGATAAAAGTAAAGCAGACAAAGTCAAGAGAGAAAAAAAATCCCAACAACAACAAACCCCCTAACTAGTAAAATATCAAATAGTAAATATGAAGTAAACTAGTAACACAAGAAATTTCACCATACCCTACTAGGAACCGAGCTATTAGAAGTATCTTATCGCTTCATATGAACAGTGCATGAGAAATGTTTTTACAAATCATTCAGGGTACATTTAGTTTGTATGTTACAGCTTAATTCCCAGCCATGAGATCTGTTATGTTGTTCAAGGATCTTACTAGAGATCTGAGAGAGTAATATTTCCTTTAAAGGGAAATAGAATATCTGATCAGCAAGGTCTCTCATTTCTTCCATTTTTTTTTCTCCTTCATTCTTGTTTTCACTGAAAAATATTTTGAAGAATATAAATATGTTCGTGCTTAATGGATTTATAAAAAATCCCACTGTTAGACAGAGGAAAAAACATTCCTATTTCCCCATCATGCTCTGTACCCAGCTGAGACAGAAAGAAAAAAAAAAGTATCACTTTGCAAAGTTGGGAGGAGAAAAAGGTATATTTCTATTTTTAAAGAAAACCTTTCATAATTTTTTCCAAAATTATCATAGAATCATAGAATGGTTTGGGTTGGAAATTGAGCATAGAAAGGAGAAAAAGAGACATTATGGCAAATATAAGTGTTCAGTGGCCAAAATCCTGTCTCTTGTCCATGCCTTAATTAGCTCCAATACAAAATCATCTATTGCCAAGGATGGAAGGGTGGCAGGTGAGTTTGCTTTTTGGAATAAGAGGAGGAATGAACTGGGATGGCTGGAATTTGCAACTGCCAATAATATGGACATGTCTTATTTGGGTTTTGTCCCTCATAAGGCAGAGGTTTGAAGACCTATGCTTGGCTTGTCTATTGAGAAAGTCCTTGTTATCAGCTATTGGCAGTCAATGGTCATTGATGTAAATTTTGTGAAATGCTGCACATGGTATTGACTGGCTACTTCTGCTGATGAACTGGCACCTTAGCCTTCAGTGTCAGCCAGTTCATTAGCCAAAATGAGTCTAGTTCCACCAAATTCCATACTAAAATAAAGCAATTGTCTTGTTACTTGTTTCACACTGGGAAAGACTGTCAGTTCATAGAGAAATGAAGGTTTCATTATGTGATGGAAGACTGAGTGCAAGTCATTGATGATTTTTACAGACACTGAGTCCTCTGCCCTTGACATTTCAGAAGAAGATGGGTGAGAAGATGCTCACCAGAAAAAATGAGGCTGAAAATCTAAATCTCCCAAGAGGAAGAAGGAGAAAGTTAGTGCTGGGTTGATTTAAATTTGGAATACTAAATGAGAAAACTAAAAGACCACCAAAACATGTAGGAATTATATTACGCAGTTAAGCTAGAAAATACTGACTCTGTACTCAATTTAAATATGTAATTTTCTACTGTGAATCCTTGTGCAAGGTGGGTTTCATTGTCCTGAAAATAATTGAAATACAAATATTATCCTCAATTAGTGATTTCTGCTTGATATCTCATTACAGACAACTTAAAGCATGCTTCTTAATTGTTTGTTTTAAGTTTACTTTAAGTAGCACTTTTTTCTTGAATAGAGACTGAAACATCTAACAGAAAATACTTCTTTTTGGTATCCCCAAAAGAGACTGTGGTATATAGCTTAAAGAATTGCAAGGCATCAGAGTGGGATAATACAGTACCACAGCTACTACAGACAGATGGGAATTTTATTCTGTCATGGCTATTGCCTCTCACCAAGCACATGAACCACTAATACAGACTATCATTCCCAATGACCAAGGAATTCCAAGGATGCTGCATCACTTCAAAAAGGTCATGTAAATAAATCTGTGATGAATATTGTTTAAATCTCAGTAATTTATCATTACACTACTTAATATGCATTTATCATCACTGCAAGAGAGCTAAAATGAGAACTAAAGCTATGTTTGTAGTATAGCCAGGTTCCTGTTATGATTTTTCTGAATCTGTGCCACTCCACTGGAGCTCCTCATACCACAGGAGGCCCATAATAATTTAGAAAGAGTCTTGAAAGTAGGTGAAAACTATCATTATTTTTCAAAATACACATGCATATACATTCTTGCAGTTGGCAAAAGTCTCACTGCTGGCTGGTGGATGAAACTGGAAGATGACCCCTGATGGCTGTTAGAGTGTAATTAGAGTGCCTGTAATTATAACAATAAAATTAACGTTTTTGTAAAGCAATAACATTTTGATTATGAACATCCTAAGTATTTTATTTATGTAACATTATCCCTGATCTTCAACTATGAGGCTGTAGGAGGATTTCAAATACTTTTAATTTGAAGAGACTCAGTGCCATGCAATTGATTCATAACTCTTTGAATCTTGAATACTTTTTGTGGAGGACTGTGTTTTGGTGTTACTTCTATACAACATGTGCATATTTGTAAGCCTTTGGAAATCAGAGAAGCACTTTTTGACATTCAGATGTTTTCAGGTTGTAAAACTGTAGATTTGGTTGTTTTGAAATTCTGTCACTACAGTCCAGGCTGTGAGAATCATAGAATATCTCGAGTCCAACTCCCTGCTCCTTTCAGGACTACCTAAAACTATACCGTATGACTAAGATCATTGTCCTGACGTTCCTTGAACTCTGACAGGCCTGGTGCCCTGACCACTTACCCTGGGGACCCTGTTCCAGTGACTCTCAGTGAAGAACCTCTTCCTATTTTACAAACTGAAATTAGAATCATAGAATCACAGAATATCCTGAGTTGGAAGGGACTCATAAGGATAATCAAGTCCAAAGCCTGGCTCCACACTGGGCCAGACAAGCCAGAGCATGGGACTGAGTGCATCGTCCAGACTCTTCTTGAACTCAGTCAAGACTGGTGCTGTGACCACTTCCCTGGGGAGCCTGTACCAGTGCCCGACCACCCTCTCAGTAAAGAACCTCTTCCTAACATCCAACCTAAACCTCCCCTGTTGCAGCTTCACACCGTTCCCTGAGGTTCTATGGCTGGTTACCAAAGAAAAGAGATTGGCACATCCCCTTTTGGTCATAGACCGTGATGATGTCTCCTCTCAGCCTCCTTTTCTCCAAGTTGAACAAACCAAGGGGCTTCGGCCTATTCTCATAAGACTTCCCCTCCAGACCCTTCACCATCCTGGTTACCCTTGTCTGGACGCTCTCCAGTATTTCTGTGTCCCTTTTGTACTGTGGCACCCAAAACTACACCCAGTGCTCAAGGTGAGGCCACACCAGCACAGTGTAGACTGGGACAATCACCTCCCTGGACAAGGTGGCAATGCTGTGCTTGATGCACCCCAGGATATGGTTGGCCCTCCTGTCTGCCTGAGCACACTGCTGGTTCATCTTTAACTTGCTGTCAACTAAGACCCCCAAATCTCTTTCAGCATGTCTGGCCTCCACTGTCTGATCCCTCAGTCTGTATGTATAACGAGCGTTGCCCTTTCCCAGGTGCAGAATCCAGGACTTCCACTGATGTAGCCTTATTCTATTTATTCATGTTCTATCACTGCTCACCAGAGAAGAGATCAGCACCTCCCCACTGTTGCCCTCCTTGAGGAAGTTGCAGACTGCGATAGGGTCACCCCCCAGTCTTCTCCAAGCAGAACAAACCAAGTGACCTCAGCCACTCCTCCTAAATCTTGTCCTTGAAGCCTTTCACTGTCTTGGTCACCCTCCTCTGGCCACACTCTAATTGTTTGCTATCCTTTTTATATTGAGGTGCCCAAAAGTGGACACAGTACTCAAGTTGAGTCTGCAACAGTGCAAGATGACTCAGGTTATCCTGTAGTAGCCTTGTAGGGCTTAACTCCTCTGCCTGAACAGAAGTGTTGAAGTTGTTTGGAACCCTAAGATATGCATGAGACCTTCATAGGCCTGGTGAGTGTGATATGAAACCTACAGGAGACTTGTGTTCTTCTGGAGAAATAGTCAGGATATATGAGTGCTGTGATGTGGTTGAAGCATTGGTCTCCTCAGAAGAACCCAACCATAACGTATTACTGTGGGTAACACAGCAAATAACCAACATCAGTAGTTCCTGGTGAAATGCAATTATTCAACTCTCCTAAGCATGGTGAAATAATGTATTTGATTTTCATTGAAAAAACCCCTCCGTGTTCCATCTTTTCCAGATTTCCTAGTATATGAGCTCATTCACCCATTCGCTCTCTCAAGGTACCCTGAGCTTCTTTTAGACCATATAAGCTGTGCTGATATGGACACAGGTTAATTTTTGAAAATAGGGTGCCATGCTAGACATGGCTCAAATTGAGGTGTAAGAAATCAGAATTTTGCATTCTAATCAACTGAGCTTCACAAATAAGTAACATTAAATTTACCAGCCCACAAACCTTTGTGAATGTAGTGCATCTACGTAAGCTGTGTAATTATTAAGGCTTAGCTTATTAAGCACATTTGAAAATTGGCTGAATTGCTTGATTTGGTAAAAAATTACATGCTACATTTAATCAGCCCTCCTTTAAGGAACAAACGTCATTAAACACCACTTAATTAGCTGTTCCTACATCCCCACTGTGTGAAAAATTGTATCCTTGATGACTACAAAACATTTTTAAGGTCAAATGTGGTGAATAAAAATATCATTGAATGCCCTCTGGTAATAGTCTACATAAAAGTGCAGCTCATTTGCATTAATTGAAAAGATTAGTTCTGTATCACATTTAATCAGAATCTGATGTCTGTACTGTACAGATGGAGAAAACCTTCCATAGTTAAGCTTATATTTTCTTTTTTTTTATTTTTTAGTTGTTTGTAAGTCTGTTAATTTGTCATGGTGGATAGATATGAAAGTACCTTCTCGCTCTATTAATTTAAGATTCCAGCTTTCTACTATGCCAGCATGCCATGTTTGGAAGGAGGAGAACCTGACAGTAAATAGATAGGAATTGACTAGTTTGAAAAAAAAATTGTTTCTTCTGTCTGTTTCTCTCTCTTTCTTTTTTTTTTTTTCCTCTCTGTAATTAACTTTTCTCCTGTGTCTGCATGAGATCTGATATACATCTCACTCAATCATTCACTCACCAAAGCCTTTCCTATTTACCCCCTCCTTGCCTCTCCCTGCCACTACATGATGTGCAATGCCATGTGCCTGGTTATTTCACTGAGACCTCTGAGTGAAAGTCCTTTTTAGAAAAGGTATGACCAGAGCCAGATTTTTGGCAAACTCCAGTGAAGCACTTAAACAATCTGACTCACTGGTGTCATCCCCTGATGTATAAAACAAAAGAGAGAATGGAAAGGTGAGATGTGAGGATCAGATTTTATTTTTAGATAGGATGCTATGGCAGGTGTTGTGGCTTGTGACAAAGATTTCATCTGCTCTCTAAGCAAACTGTGGGAGGGATGTCAGCATGATCCCTGGCAAGAACTGTAGCACAGGCCCTAGCAGGCTTGCACAGTCAGATTTCCTTAGCTAGTAAGAAAGAGTTCAGTATTACCTGAAAAATGTAGAGATCCAAGGTTTCACTGTGACATTTCATTTCACAGGATGCACACACAAGAAGATCATTTTTCTTCTGGATATCTTTCTAGAGACATAACCACTAGGACAGGGAGCTTGCCAGGGATATTTAATGGAAGAGTTCTCCCTGATTGCAAATACTCGGTGGCTTTATTTCTCTCTTGGTCTAGGAGTGGATGAAAATGTGGGAAGAATTATTTTTTCCTACCTTAATTCCTACTGCATTTTGGGATTCTACGGGCACTTTCCTAAACTTTGGCATAAAATAAGAAAAAAACAACCAACCACCCCCTCCCCACTCCCCCCAAACCAGAAAAAAAAAAACCTGAACAAAAAAAACCCACCAAAAAATCCTCGAAACAACACTAAAAGGCCCCATGCTGTAGTCTAACTTAGGCTTTGCAATGTCCTTGCAGGTATTTGAGATTACACTGGTATGTAAGACTTTAGTAACAG
Organism: Zapornia atra; assembly: GCA_013400835.1. Lineage (NCBI taxonomy): Eukaryota > Metazoa > Chordata > Aves > Gruiformes > Rallidae > Zapornia > Zapornia atra. The sequence goes on along the minus strand of VZTU01001866.1, from coordinate 64,776 downwards.
CTTTAGCAACAGCTCTACAGGCTGGAACAGGGGTTGTATCAGACAGGGAGCCTCATGCACAGGAGCTTTCCTCAGAGGGCTCTGCCTCTTCACTTTCTATCTCTTCTTCTACTCAAACAAGGAAACAAGCTTTGCTTGCTTCTGTTTAATTGTCTGAAACATGTTTGTTATCAAATAAATGTATATGAGGGGATCATGTGGAAAAAGTGTTTCTTGTGTTCAAGGTTATTTATAGGTCTTTTCTTTAAAATTTTGACAGCAGAGTGATTCTCTGTATCAGGGAGAAAGTACTGAGTGTTTTGTCATGGACAATATTTTGTACTCACAAGCGGTATATGCCTCTCAAGGGATCTTCATAACGTGGTTTTGTTGCAGTTTCTAAGTTTTTCTTCAGTTCTAAGCAAAGCTATAGAACGCGGTTGAAGTAATCAGAATAATCAGTTTTAAGGCCTCAGAACGTGTTAATTTAATTGCAGTCTCTAGAACAGCAACAAAGAGTAGCTACAAAAATATATTTCTTTATGAATTCATAAGTTTGAATTAAGAAAAAAAAAACCAACAACAAACCTCTCAATAAAATCAATGCTTTTGTAAATTAACTAACCCCTAATGGAAAAAAAAATCCTTTTTTAGTTACTTTTCTATTTTCTTGTCATCACACAACTTTCTTACAAACACATGTGACAAAAATAAACGGCATAGGATTTCTTTTCAAAGGCAGATCAAGGCTTATTGCTCATACTTCTGTTGAGAGCTAAAAACTAATGTGGATTTTAGATCTAGAACTAATGCATGTATACCTGAAGGGGATATGCAGGGGCTGAAGGTTGGTATAGGAATAATGCGAGTACATTATTTGTATATAGATGTTACATGATAATAAATATTATAAATATATGTATACACACAGTACATTTTAATTTGATACAATTTAAGGAAACACAAAACATTAATATGCATATGAACAGAGGCCACACTCTCCTCTTCATTCCCAGTGAAGGAGTGCCGCAGGCATATTTTTGCCAAGCAGGCAATTTGATCCCAAATGTTCTTCAGTTTCTTACAGGGCAAAGGTCTCACCCCCAAGTCCTTGTTATCTGCTGAGCTCTTCTGAAGTTAGCCAATTCCTTTATGCAGGTCTTTGGCTCCAATCCAGTAAATTCCCCAAAGACTCTAATGGGAGTGTTTCTAACTATTCTCTTGAAAAATAACTTAGAACAAACTATGTGATGTTAAACTGTAGCAGATTTCTCTTTTAGCAGCTAAGTGCCTCAGATTATCCCCTGGTCTCATGATGACAAACCTTTAAATGTCATAAAATAACAAGTGTTACAAGACTCAAATATTTTGAGGCTAATAGTGAAATTATATGTGGTATGAACTCTTCCTTGGTGCTCTGTTTTCTTTAGTCTTTTCTAATGGCATCTCTTTTCTTCCTTTCATTGCGAGCTTAGTTTGGATCTGTAAGCAAACCTTCATGTGGGGAGTTCCTTTTTCTGCTTCTTTTACACTTGTACTGGACTGTGTTTGGATTTTATAGTACTATTAAAATGTTTAAATTCAGAAAGTAACTCAAAAAAACCTCTGTTCCACTATTCTCTGTGAAACCATTATCAACACACACTAATCACAATGTTAAAGAAATACTATTTTTATGCAGCTCATGCATAAAGTAGATAATATAGTACAATTGCTAATGATTTCATGTACACATACAAGCATGTATGCACACGATATTGCATGTTATCCATGTGGCAATGTTCAGCTAATGAAAGCCTAAATGTATTATTAGAATAATAATTTTTTTCTAAGGATTTTTGTAACTTTCTGGCAATTTGATCTCAAAGGAAATCTTCACTAGAAGTATTTGACTTTATATTTAACAGTTTCTTTAATCACATAAGAATATTTTGTAGACTTCATCTTAACTATCACTGTTTCTATTAAATCTACAGCCTTCCCTTCCCCCTGCATCACATTATTTAATTAAATGGCATTTAATTAAAGGAAATGTTTCCTCATGTCCAGTCTGAACCTTCGTCACTGGACTGTCTCAGACGTCCCAGCTTTATCTTGTATTGTCAGTCTCTTTTTTATTGAGGGCAAAGACAGGGATCCACTGTTGTAGGTACTTTAAGAACACAGATAAAATGTTCTACTAAATAGGCACAAAATTAGCAGCATCTTATCTATGTCCCTTAGCAGAATAGTGTGCGGATATGTATGAGGTACTTCCTATTCCCATGAACTTTAGTCCCTCTTCATCATGATAAAGGAATATTAACATAATATGAGGGAAGCTCTGCACTGCTATTGTTAGATTTGTATATGAGTTACACTACAGCCTTCACTCTAAATGTAGTAGCTCCATTCATTTTCTGAAGATCAGTCCGTCTCCTTCCACCAATGTTAAATTTATGTATTTATTTTTTAAAATAAAATGAGACAGAATATGGAATTGTTTTAAGCTTCACACAATCATCCGGTGTGTGTGTGTATGTATCTGTCTGTGTATCATCATGATCTGAAGTTAAACTTTCTACTAATGTAGCTGGATCTGGTTGCTGAAAATTATAAGCTTATGATGTGATTGAAATTAAGCATCAGGCATTTACTCACCACTTAGGTTATATCCTCCAGTCTGACTGGACTATGCCTGGCAAAGTACACAGAGGACAAAACCCTACTGTATTTGGCCATAGGCTGTAACAAACCTTCTATATGTAAATAACTAAACTGTGTATGGATAAAGTTTGTATCTGGAAGAGATATCTTGGAAGCTTTCAATCTGTTCTCAGCAGCCCAAAGTTCAAATTTAAGAACAAATCTGCAAGAACATATAATAATAATTCTAACTACATGCGAGCATGGACTGTAGGTAGCAAGATACCATTTCATTTTGTTATAGGACCATTTAAAGAATCCCAGAGGTGGTTATTCCCTATGTATGACTAACAGCTGGGGCAAAAAAGAACAATTCCATGAAATCTCTTTTCTAGTGGATTCCTGATCCCCTCCATCCAATAATGCAGAATACTATGAACGCAGATTAAAAAAAACACACACACACAAACACATTCATATTAATTTCCTGCATGGTTGATGAATTCATCACTTCATCACTTCATCCAGGCTGTCTGCTGGTGAATGAGGTGGCCATTATGTCTAATATTTAACTAATAATTGATTTTATTATAATCCATTCCTTAAAAATGTCACTCTTTGACAGAGCCTGTGCATTTGACAGCATGTGCCAGAATAAACCATCTTTTATCTGGGTTTGACTTTGAGACTATTGGAAACCCTCTACTTTGATTGATGCTGATGAGCTACCCCATGAACAATAGCACTGAACAGGACTTTGAGACCTCAGAAAATAATGTTTTGTTAGATTGCTCCAGGACATTTTATTTTGGAAAAAATAAAAAAAAAACCGACACAAAAAGCCAAACTAAAAGAAATCCAAGCCTCTCTCCCTCCAAACAAAGAAATATGACCTTCTGTCATGTTGTTTTGTTAGACTAGCAGGTATCAGGAAAAAGCTTGTAATTAATTTGTCTTGCGATAATTTTGTGTTGTTCTTGTGCTATTTTGGAGGATAGTCACTGTGTACTCAATCTGGAAAAGATCTTTTTTACAGTGGCAAACAGCTGATTTATCTTCCTTTTATTTTAAGGGCTGCAGTTGATTTGAAGGCTGATTTATTTTGTCTGTATTAATATGGGCAACATCACTTGGTCTAATGATTAAGTATTCATGTCTGGATATAAATTACTTTCTTTGCTCTAGATAATAACAGATTATTTTTCACCCCTGCTATATGTGAATTATGAAAGATAGTTATTTCTTTAATCTCCAGCATATCTTGCTATGAAAAGGTTTATGCATTTAATTCTTCTGGTTCAGGGAAGAAGTGATCTTTTAAGACAAACTAGGATGAATGTATACCTGCCATCAGAATTCTTTTTCCATTTTAAATGTACTTTAGAAGAGAGGGGAAAATGACACAAAGACAGAATATTTCTTTTGCTTTGTTTTCTTAAAAGTTAAATTCAAGTGGATACACAAAAGTATTTGGAAGTCATTGAAAACACCAGAATATCTATTTGCTCAGCCAGGATATTTCATTCTGCTGTGTTCAGCTTCCAACCCTTCAGCAAGCAGATGAATCTTCACTCCCCTGAGCTGTCTAGTGATCTAGCCTTTTCAACGGGATCTGAATTAGACTTCAGAAGGATGGGAGTTCAGTTTTATGTTGAACTATGAAAACTGTAGATTTGAAAACTTCTTTTAGTCTCTGTAGCTGGTTCTTATATGTACAAAATCAAGATTAGAACTCTACTTTCTCATGTGAGGAACTTTTCTAATGTTCTTAAAGATGCACAGAATCATACTCAGTAATTAAGCTGACTTTATCTACTTTGATTGTAAAGGAAACCAGAGGTGACTCTAGCATAAATAACTGTGCTGTAGGCAAGTATGTGTAATCGGGTGAATTTTTCCCACAGTTAAGGTCTGGGCAGATGGCTGGATGCTGTCAGCCAGTTCAGTACATTCCTTTTGCAAACTTATTTTCTTCAGAAACAGCTGATGAAATCTGCTCCTTCTGCTTTGTCTGTCTTTATAATGTATCTCTTCATACAGGCAGGAAGAACAACCAGTCTTTTGCTAACCTGAGAATTTGCGTGTTTTCAGTCTGCTTCAGTGTATGATGTGCTGTTGCATTTTTTATATATTTAGCTCTTTACTATATGCTTGTCCAAGTATCTTCCTCCATCTTGTCGGCACTTCTGGTAACCAAGATGACATCATCCACATCTTAAAACTAGAGTATCATGGATCTTTGCACAGGCAACAACAGCACCTTAAAGTCATTCCTTTCTCTTCAAATGAGGATTTTTTCCCCTTGGGAACCATGATGCAGCTAATCTGAATATGGCCTACTGGTTCTCGAATTGAAAAAAGGTCATTAAGGAGTGCAAACACTGTTGGTAACATACTGCTATATTAAACTTCCAGATGTCAGCTTTGGCAGAGAAAGCCATCAACAACTCATGACATTGTAAAAACATTTTTCTTGCCGATCCATTTACAATGAAGTATTATGTTGCCCTCTTGACAGGTAATGCGATATTATGTTGAGTATAAATAAATCAAAAATACAGATGTAGTTGCTTGAATTACAATGGCCCCTAATGGCATTTTGAGAAGTAAAAGCAAATTCGAACTCTGACTAATGTCTCTGGTTACTCTTGCCTGGTATTTCTAAGGTGCTCTAAAGTCTCCTTCAAGGGAACAAATGGTTGTGCTTTTTGGGTAACTCAGCTACAGCTGGGAATTCTGGTACCAGCAAGACCACTGACCCTCCTCTGACAATGAACTTCAGTGCTTTCCCAGTGCGGGAGGGAAAGATTATCTGATTCTGAAGGTACAACAGCCCAACCACCCAAACTCAGCTTACCTTAGCACAATAATCTCTCCCAGGCAAATGTTAGTGGTTATGTTGCTCAAAACCTTATCAGCCACAATTTGTTCCCAATTGATTTTTCTCTGCCAGTAGAGAGGAGAGTATATACTAGATAAACAGATCTATCTTTAAGTAAATGTAACCTTCTAAGAGAAACTTGTTAACAGATAACCAGCATTTTTCTGATGCCATTTGCTTTTAGATGGATACCCATAATTAGAATGGAGAGATCTCTTTCAGGGCTAATCCTTTCCATAAGAAATGAAAAAAATGCAGTTAAAAAATGATTAATATTTCTTGGGAACAGGCTAAAAAGGGTTTTGAGCTGCAATATTTAAACTTGTGATTCATGATAGAAGAATATTTAAACTGCATAAAATGTACTCATCTTTTGAACTTGTTGTTTTGCTTGTATCTCAAATGACAGATTCAAACATCTTCATAATCCACTAGTTTATTATAATCTCTTCTCAGTGTTTTGGAAGTACTATTATTTCATTGGCTCCTTCATTATTCTGTGCAATGTACTAAAAAGAGGGAGTTTTGTTGACCTTAAGCTCTGAAAAAGTAATATATGAGATTGAAAAAGCAATAGTTGGAATTAATTATAGATGTAGACATGACGGAAGACTCTCTGCCAGTGTGTATTGGCATAGTCCCACTGAAGTCAATAGAGTAAAACCAATTTACGTCAGCAGAGGAACTGATTTAACAGGCACTGGAAGATGTGCTGGGATTTTCACAAATGTGAAGAGAGACACAACACTGAAAACAGCAGACTGCTTGTTATTGTATTTGTATGCATGCTATTAACCTTCACACCTGTTTGTTTAAGTACTGCAACAATATATTTTTATTTTTTTTTAACATGTGCAGGAAATGTACAAAATTGCAAGGATATCTCTGAAGGATTTTGCATGAATACAAAGCTTGTTGAAACCAAATCATGGTGTCTCATAAAGTGGTAAAGCTCTTCTTTTTGAACATCAAAGTACATCAAAGTATACCTCCTGATGCTATGAAAGCTGGTTAAACAGATTCAACAGTTATCCTGTAATAAGCTTTGAAAAAATATCTATGCATATATGAGGCAGAATAATTTGAATCGTATGAACCATTCTAAAATTGCATGAAGGGAACAGTAGGTCTAGTTCTTAGTTCCTTTTCATTTTACTTCAGTGTACTTCCACTGACTTCAGTGGCAACGTACTGGATTTACACCATGTAAAGTTAGCTCAAAACTAGCATTGTATAGGGGAAAGTGACAGGGAGATTGTTTCTGACAAATTGCAGGAGAGCAGTAGGGAATAATCAGATGATGTCTTTCAAATATTAGTAGAAAAACAGGGCTGATTTTGGTTCCACTCTGTGAATTAAAATGCCTTTTCCTCATGCTTTACAGTCTGACTACAGGGAAACTTAGTTAGCATGGAGTTTTTGGTGAAGAGACTATTTTTGTAATGCAGTGATTCATGCCTCCTGTTTCATAGAAAGTGTTATTTTGTGCTAAGCAAGGGGCTAAGCGTGGCAGTCAGGGTGCCAAAACTACCTATAGAAAATAAAGGTTTCCTATCTAGCAGTAGAAGAAGAAATTGTCCTACAGCCAAACTCCAGACTCCTTTACTGGAAAGAAAAACCTCTTAAAAGCACGGCATTAAAAATCAACTTTGAAAATTAGCTGTTCTTATTTATTTGTTGTTCTTTTCCTTCAAGCATGAATGACACTGGCATAAATCCAAAGGCTTAATTTGCAGTTAGAGAAACCTCTCTATTCTCTTTCATCCCATAGCCATGTGAACACAGAACCGGAGATGTTGCCTGGAGTGATTGATCTAGCCCTCTGATGTTCCAGGCAGTTGCACAGACCCACCATAGCTACTTAAGAAGTGGAGGTTCAAAGAGACATAGCTGTCCTGAGCGTAAGGATTGTGCTGTGTCTGTCATTGGGCTAGGAGGAGCAGAGAGAAGCCTGTTAGCAGGAGGACCCACGGGAAGACCAGAGCGGGGGGAATGAAGGACCAGTGAGGTCTCTGCACTGAGAGAGCCAGCCCCTGCTGTTCTACTTCTCCTGAAGCAACGTCAGACTTGGCAATGAAGAAATAGGTGGACATTCTAAAGCTGATCATGCATCCATATAATCTCCTCACTTTCAGCATGTAAAGACTAATATCCTCTCTCTTGTTCATCAAGGTCTCCAGGAGGTAGAAATCCATGGGGCTTAGTTGTGTAATCGTAACAGGTTGCTTCCTTAGCTTGTTTGAATCTCCACAAGGCATTGCCAAAGAAATTACTATGATCCCACAAAGAGACATCTCTGAGTTTTACTGGGGAGAACCTAGACTGAAATAATTGTCACGACGAATATGACACACAAATGGGACCAGATAGGGAAAGAGTACAAAAGGGAATGTCTCTATAGGGGTGCCTGTCCATAAAAAGAGTAGTCTTCATAAAATCAGCTGAGACTCACAGGTGTCAGCTAGGTAAAGACATGGCACTGCTGGTTTACATTCATAAGGATGACCATGTGTACAGCCTTTCTGCCATTTTAAGTTTCTCTAATGTACCGCAGCAATACATCATCAAAATACCATTCCTCTGATAATGTATTACTGGGTTATGCTGTTAAAGTGACTTTGTTTGATGACACACTCAAGTAATACATCTTTAGACAGATGAACTGTAACAGCAGTGGCCTCTCTGTCTGTCACATGTAAGGGAGTATGGGGAAATAAAAGATGTAGTGGCAGGGTCTAGGGAGAAACATGAGGCAGAGCATATGCCAGGCTTTGTGGAACATAAAGCACACTTACCAGGAAATATATAGGAAGTCACTTAAAGGACAAATTAAATAGGCTTATCATGGGGCCTCAGAAAGTGTGTGGGTACTGCATATCTCTGTTGCAGTAGCCTTTTCAAAGTCAACAGCAAGAAGTACCATGAAAAAGTTCAAAATGATGGCTCTGAAGAATACTCCAAGGGGATGCAAAACATTGGATTCTATAAGACCAAGGTAATGCATTCAAGCTACAGCCCAGGAGACCCAACTTCATATCTGACTCAGATGAAATGTGTTTGGCAATGCAAACTTGTTCCTCCTGTTAGTTTGTCTTCATTCAGCTGTTCTGCAGGACACTAGTTCAGGCAATTAGAAAATTGTGCTCAGGATCAAAGGGACTGCTACTGAGTTTCAGAGTGTTAGCATGGGTGTGTGTGAGAAACTTGGGGAATCTTAGAGTCAGGAGGCTCCTGCAGAAGAATGCAGAAAAGATGTTACAGCAAGACACACTGAGATGCTCCCTTCTCCCTTTACTGAGAGTAAACAAAACAAAATAAAATACAGGGAGAGGAGGCATGTAATTCAATTCAAAGGCATATCTTCTTTAAAAAAAAAAATTGCTCAAAGGAAAACATCTTTCATTGAAAACTGGATAAATCACCATTGTAATTCATTCCTACAGGAAGGTGGTGTGTCAGTGCTGCTGGGTACCTTTGCAGATTTAAGAATAGAGCTGGATCATGCCATAAACACAAAGAACAATGGTATTACAACAGGAAGAGTGCAACTATGAGAGCTATCTGGTCCTATTTTTAAGGTATAGAGTGACCCACTGAGGTTAGACAAAATTGTCCCACAACATATCACTTCACATGATCAGATTCACTGTAATAATTTTGCACTTTTCTGAAGCAGCTGCACTGACAACTGTTAGGCACAAGGACTTGGTCCAGCTAGTCCAATGATCTCTTCCTAGGTGACAATCTCTTTGTTTCTACAAATAAATCCAGGGAAGCTGCAAAAGCTGCCTAAAGTACAAACAGAGCAATGCTAAGCTTAGAGAATCAGGCTTTCTTTCACTATCTATTTTCTCTCCATGTATAATAAACCGAGGTAACATGACTAATAAATAATAAATGAAAAATTTTTAGGTCTTATGCAGCACCTCTTATCAGAGCAGCTCTGAACACACTGAAGGGAATACATAAATTAATTCTTGTAGTGTGCCATTGGGACAGATATTTTTGTCTACACATTTCACATCTTATTAAATTATTTTGTGCTTCTGCAATTAGTGTATTCCATAGCCTCCAAAATTTATTTTCAAGTAATTTTATTAAAGTTTTTTCCTAATAAGACTTTTTTTTGTCACACACACATTGATATTCATGGCTCATGCCATTTTGCTTTTTTGGAAAGTGTGTAAAAGGCTATAGTGGAATATAGGGTGCTGAGCACTCGAAAATCTTGCCCCAACTATTTTGCTGTAGGTCACATAACAAGACTGTCACTTGCTGTAACTTTGAGACAAAAGCTAAATGAATAGAGACAGTTCCTTGCTTGTGTTTCGTAAAGCTGGGACAGAGCAAACTCCGCAGCACAGCAGGATGCATTTGGAAAGACAAAGAACAGGGGACATTTATTTCTAAATCTTCACTTGCTATTATAACTTGTCATAGTCTATGTCATGTAGAAAATGTGAATAAGAACTTCAGTGAGTTCAGTGAAGCAAGTTATAAAGATTCCTTAATTCTTTTTTTCCTATTTCTATGGCCAGTAAAAAGGCAGAGGCTAGAAAGTTTTGCAATCTTAAGGCCCCTGTCTCCAGCCCCATTCCCCCATTTCAGGTTTAAAAACAGCGTGCAATCTTGTAGAGGTATTTTAGTGTTTTCTTTTTTTCTGCTGGAATTCATTAATTCTTTCCTTTGTACTAGGCTTATAGGATTTTTTTTCCATTTTTCACATGATGTAGTTTCTATGATGGCCATAAACCTAGAATTACCTTTGCTAGTGAATTATTTGCAAAATACAAATACATATGGAAAAATAAACACCAATGACTATGACTTAAAAGCCACTTCATTAGCCCTGGAACCAAGAAAATGCATAACCGCGAGCTAATCTCTTTTGAGGGAAAAATTTAAGTGAGTGCATAACTTTTTTCATCTGTCTAAATACTTTTTTACTGAATCAGACAAAGGTCACCCAGAGAGGATTAAACTGCTATTTACATAGTGTAAAATCAGGCAGTTTATACTTAGGTCAAACTCTCACAGCATAGTGTTCAGTAATTCTCCACTCCTCAAAATGTAAAGTAGGTATAATTAAGGATGTAAGTAAAATCTACTCAGTTTCTTCATCCACTTGCATATGAATAAATGAAAATGTAAATAAATCTGAAATATAATTGTATTTATGTCAAATAGTTACATCCTTTATTACAATACTGAATCTCATGCATATACTGCATCCATATTTGTTGTCTTATAAAATATTATGGAATACTTGTATTTTTATTAATTTGTAATGATGCAGTTAGGGTGATATTTGTCATCCACATGATTTACATATTGAATAATTTGCACATAAGTAACTCTAATCATTTTAGGTGCTCTAAGGTGCCCTCCCTCTGCCTGTCCAGAAGAGTAAAGGTGTCCCATCATAGAGTACCCACCAACCTCCTGTGCTTCTCTTGTAGGCTCCAAGGTATTTGACATGGTACTAGATGTTAAGAAGCTTAAAAGTCAGTGAAGTAGGCATGCAGCCAAAACCACCCTACCCAGGTTGTCTCTGAAGTCAGAGATAAAAGTCAGCTCTTCTGGAAGCTGATTTATCTCACCCTGGGGGCTCATTTGAGGACACAATGAATTGCACACTGGAAGTGTTTGTCTTTGACCACAGAAAGCTCTGTAAGACACTATTTGTCCGCTGTTTTGATATGGAAATAGAGTGGGGTTTTCCCCCCTTATAGCTAGTTCTAAAGGAGAATTGGCATGATTTACTGTGAACATCACAAGCTTAGCACATTTCTAATGTCTGCTAAGTTCAGATTCTCATATCATACCCTCATTGCTTTACTGCCTATACACTTTCTGAGAATCACATGGCACCTTTATATCTGGAGTGGATATTCCATCTTTCCTTAAAATTTGTAGTAAGGAAAATAGGTGGGAGACAAAATCTTACCTAACTCACCACATTCAAGGTGTTGCATTGCTATCTATCTTGTTCACGTGATTCTGACTGCAATTGTCTACAATGAAAGTGCTGCCTCTCTTCCTATCTCTTCACCTCAAGAGTTACTTGAGAAGGGAGCCCACCAGAGAAGGAATGCTCTGTGAACAGCTTATGGAGTAAAAGATAAATAGAAAATACTAGTGGGCACACTCAATGTGTAGTTCTTCATAACTTGCATTATTTCTTTTGACCACTATTCCTTTTGAAAAAAAGTAGCTATTTTGTAAAGCAGAGAACATTTGTAATTTAAATAAGTATAGAAGTTCAAGCCAATTAACTCTGTCAAATGCATCCAGGAGGAAGTGGAGAGTCACCATGAACTTAAACAGTGGGTTCCAGCACAGACAGCAAAGATTACAGAGAAAAAGAAAAAAGAAAAAAAGCTGAAAGTAGTAAAAATTTTAATAGAAAAAAGAAGGAAAAAAAAATATATGATGTTTTGTGCAGTGTGAGAGGTAGAAGGATATGATTTTTTTCCACGGTGTCCTTGAGAGCTGGGACATAAGTAGATGCTATAGATGGTCTGTGTGTAGTTTCTAACACAGTGCAAAATTACTGTGCAAAGCTGTTAAGTTAACTAAGGCACCTGTAAGAGAGGAGGGCAGCTAGAAGAAGTACTGGTACAAAACCTCAACCTATGGTTACATGTTAAACCAAGGCACAGCTAGTACACTCAAACATCTAAAGGTCAGTTCAGCTTCAGGTCAGCTCCTGTGACCAGCAAGACTTTAATATTTAAAATAGTGCATGAAATAATGCAGGAAAGAGAAAGCAGTTGGTTGGCCTAGCAGATTACTACTGGTATAATTCTACTTTAAAAGTTATTATATAAACAGGCTGTTTTCACATTTATCTACTTTTACTATCTTTAACTAAAAAAAAAAAGATTCTTTTTTTCCATGGGTTGGTTGTTTGTGGGTTTGTTTGGTTGGGTTTTTTTTTTTTCATTTTTTGTGTATGTATGTTTGGTGTGGTTTTTGTTGTTTGTTCAGTCTGGGTTTTGTGTGGGGTTTTTTGGTGGGTTTCTTTTTGTGGGTTTTTTTTTTTTTATACTGGCCTCGTTACATTTGACTTTTAACTAAGTGCTGGCAGAATCCTTCTGACAGTCATAGAATGTTGCTGTAGGCTGCTGAGGGAAACCCTCTCCTTTGTTGCTGGCATGGACAGATCTAGTGGTTTGATGCTGATGTGTTTTTTACTTACAGTTACTCTGAAATTCTGAAACTCAGTGAGCAGAAGAAATGGAACCATTGTCTGTAACAGTGCATATGAATATATATTTATATACACAATGTTGCAGTATTTTCTCGTCTAATCTTTCCTCAGCATTCCTTGTTCTTCCTTTAGGTCCTTTTTTGGCTTTAATAGCTCAGCTATTATCTTTTCAGATGTGGCCCATTAATTCTTCTGTATGAATTCATGCACAGTCAGCTCTCCTGTGCTAAAGACCAGAGAGGAATAATGGCTAATGCCCACTGAGAAGGATATGTATTGTTTTAGCTGCTTCTTGATTTATTGAAATATCTCTCTGTACATTTCTGCATTTTCATTCTTTTATAGAATCTGAGAAAATAAAGCACTTCAGAAATCATTCAAGAATAATGATCCATTTCTGGTCACTGTGAAAACATGGGCATTCTGGGAAGGGGGATAGGAGAGGTTGAGAAAGGAAGAAAAAAAGAAAGGAATACTTACCTACTGCATTTATAATACCAGAAAAAAATAATTGGCACTAAATACATTAAAAACTAGTCAAAATGAAGTGATTTTTCTTGCACTACATTCTTTGATGGCAGAACTTACTAGAACAAGGTATTGTGGGTTGTGACAAGTGACAAAATATGAATTAACAGGCAAAAGGACATACATTTATCTAATTGTACCAGAGAATGAATCAGGTTCAAGTTCAAGAAATCCTTAAGTGACTGTTTACAGCCCCTTGTGAGGGCCATAACTAAATCTTTTCCTTACCCTTACACCCACTATTAAACATCAGTTAACACTTGCAATCAGTGTGCATCCTTGGTATCATCCAGTTACACCATTTGAATGTTTCTTGCTTAGCAGGTCAAAGAAACAATCTACAGAATACTGACCATGACATAAAATTTGTCAATGGGCAAACAAGAACTAGGTAAGGTAAATATAAGAGATTTCAGTTTTTACTTGAACTGTGCTGCAGGCCACCTGAGAAAGAAAAAGTATTCTGTCTTGTATATAGCTTGCAAAATGTTTTAAAATACTTGAGTTAAAGTAATGAATGCAGAGGATGTCACCATATATCGATGCCCCACCTTTTTGACATTCTGACCTTGCATAATATATTTATACATAAATATCCTAAATAACCATTTCACAACAAGAGCTAAAAGCTGAGAATTAATAAGAACTTCATGAAAAGTCAGACTACACATAAATTAATGACAATCAAGAGATTGTCATTAACAATTTCTATTATTAATAATAAGAGAACATTTTTTATTTTTTTTAACTACATCAAAAACATTGTTCCCAATATTCCAATGCTGGCAAAGCTTTGTTTTGCAAAAGCCATGAATTTACTAGACCCCTGAAGGAGCCTGTTGACAAAAAAAAAGGTCCAGCTGCTTTTGTGAGTGACATAACAGGTTATTTTCCCTTTGAAAAATACAGATTCAGATCTTACATGGTTTCCTTTTATAGTTTCGGCCATCATAGTAATTTTTAGTTCAAACAGGCAACATAACTGTGACATATCAGTGTAACTTCTAAAGAGTATATCTACAGAGGATTTTAGTGGTAACTTCACTGTGTGCAAAACTCTTCTCAGCATACAATCTTTTCAGGTTGTCATGAATTTAAGAGGGTTCTCTGTTCATCATTTCCACACTTCTGGACCTCTCCTTTATATGCAGCTGTCAAAAGACATGTTAGGAGCTAAGCTTTCTGTATGATAGGTTTTTGGTGGATAAACTTTTAGCCAGAATAGTCCATTGAAGGTAAAAATATATTTGGCTAAAATAACTGTCTTCAGTAATGTTGGATAAAAGCAAAAAAAGCTACAGAGATGGAGTTTTTTCTCTGTGTGTGGTTTGCTTTTTTTTTTTTTTACTAATTCAATCTGCAAATCAGTCTAATCTTTAAGCTGATTAAACAAGAAGTTGGTAAGAAAAATTTAAAAAGCAACTAGCAAGATTTTTTTTTCTTCAGGGGATATTACTTACAGCAAGGAAGCAAAGGAATCCTATTTACAATTCAGCCTAGCTAAACATGAGATAAATCCTGCCTTTCACAAACTTATTATCTTTTCCTTGTTTAACCAATGCAGCCAACTGAATTCCTTTCATCTGAGCCACCAAAGGAGAACCAAAGTAGAACTGAAGTTAACTTCTTGTTGACTAACAGCTAGAAACTGCTATTTCTCTATTTTCTTTGTGACAACAGTCAAAATTGTGATAGAACAAGGAAAAAAGAAACCCCAAAGCCCAAACCCTCCACGCAAAAAAATTAAAATAAAGGAATGTAGGAGTTTGTTGTGGTTTTTTTTTTTAACAAAAAGAACATTTTCAGAGTAGCCTAAATGCCTAAATGACTTAAGGCTTAACAAACATTCTTTTAGCCAATTTTTTTTTTTAATGAGATGAATGTGCAAGAAATTTTGTTTTCTACCAGAATGTTTCAATTCCTCTGCAATATTTCTGTATCTCTGGCAAGGTTTACAAGCTCCCTTTCATGAAGGCCTGTTAGAAAAACGTCCTCTGTGCCCTGTAGTCTAGTGAGAAGGGCACTCCAAAAAACAGACTCAGATCTCCAGTGCCAGAGTTTAAGGACTAAGCTGTCACTAGTCATAGCCCAGAAATCTGCTTAGCAGTGTAAACGTCCCTTTTCAATTGTCTAAGCATACCTGATTTTCACTTGATTCAGATAATGTGTCTGTATGCGTGAAGTCTAAGGGTGTGACTCAGATTCTTAATGTACTTGCCTAATATTGGGTATTTAGTGCTATTTTAACTGTCATAGAATATTTTGCTTGGTGTCTAACAACTGGTCCAAAATCATGTGGGTCTCCTGTGAGTCCTGAATCGTTATTTATTTGGCATGACAAAGGGTGGAGAAGATTAATTCCTTCCTGTGGTGGTTCAGCCCCAAACAGCGGCTGAGCACCACATGCTGCTCACTCACACTCAGCAGAGAAACACAAAGGGCCTCCATGGGGTGGGATGACAGTTTACTGACAAAAACACCATGAAAGGGGAGCAATAACAGCCTATCACAAATTGCACTCACACTCAGTGATAATACAGGGTATCTTATGGACTGGACAATAACACAGAGTACTGCACCATGAAAGGATTGACCCAACACCCCAGCCACACTTAGACTACCCTGGAGGCACCAAGGAGCACCCTTCCCTGACTAGCCCCTTTTATGGGGGAGTGATGTCAGGTGGTGTGGAAAACAGCCAGGACTGACTTAGCTCACCTGTGATGACTGCCTGGGGAGGTTAACTCTGGACTGACCAGAACTAGAATACTTACCAAAAGTATTGCTGCTATATTCAGTGCACTATTTTAAAAAACCCAAGCAAACAACATAGCACACCCCAAAACCAGACCAAAGAACCCCCATGAACCAACAAAAAACCACCAAGCAATAAAACAAACCACCAAACAAAACCAAAACTCCAAACAAAACAAAACCATTATCTAACTGGACTGGACCAAATACTGAAAGGACTCAAACACTGTCCTGCTGGGACCATCACTGAGACTGCTGTTAGCTAACTAAACTGTTCTGAAACACTATAATGCACTAAGAAAAGCACCTTCTCACCTGCATCAGCTCATACATAAATGTCTTCACTTCAAAAGTCAGGCTTTGTCTCCTGCTTTATGAGGAGATGCTCAAAGTAACAGGGAAGCAAAAGATTTTTAAGCAGAGTATTATGGTGTGGTTGAGTTATACCAGATTAAGTCTCGCTGCATTTTCTTGACTTTTGAAGTTTCTAGTCTGTACATTTTTAACACTGAACTTTGACCAGAATCCATACCAGTGTGAATCTGGTGTAATATCTTTACCTCTATAATTATCTGCAAGCCATGGGGTCATTTTTAGCGGGTCTTTTTCCCTTTAATGTCTCCACAATATTTCAAGAAGGTTGAGAGGGTTAAGTACATCTTGATGCAATGGAGAATCAGACCTATTCTTGACTTTTTTTTTTTTTTTTACTAAAAAGACCTATTTTAGAATGTAACAAATTTTCTAAACTGCAGAAATGGGAGAATAGATCATTATTTATCAAAAGGATAATGAGGTGGAGGAAGGACACACTATGCCATCTTAATGACAGAACAGGTGATGCTGTTTTAACCATTTTAATTTATGAAAAAAATTGCTCTGTGAACATTTGACAAAATAATATATCTTCATGCGATTTCAAGTTTGATAAGTGGCTCTCTTAATTGCAGGTTGAGAGGAGCACAAACTGTTTCCATGTTTTACTAGAATCAGACATAATGAGCATGCAGAAATCACTGCTTAAGGAAACTGTTATGTATTTATGTGGATTTATCTTTTGTACTTTGTCACATATACTCTCTCTAGTGGGCTTCTATGATGTGACTTGACTGTCTCCTGCACTGCTTTCAATGAAGTACTTGTATATGGATACACAAACTATTTTAAAACTACTTTTATTCAAATAAAAAGAAATACATGAAAAAAGAAAAACAACCACAGTAAGAGAGACAGAAAATTCTCCAATTCTTATCTATTCAAAGCTACAACTTACTGGAAAAAAAAATCTTCAGTAAAATTCAAATTAGGAGGCTGAATACAGGGTGAATTAAGTGAGTTCTTTGACTTGTAATAGGATCCTTCTGGCCCTAAATACTAAGGCTTAAAAAGTCACCAATACTTGAAAGAGCCTCAACAGAGCTAGATGTGCAGGTATCTAGTAGCTAAAAAGTGGAACTGCTTTTTGAAGACCTTTTATCTAAATGTGTAGTCTGAGCTTATTAGGATGTGTAGTTTAATTTGAATCTGCTCAGGTTTTTTTTAATGCCTCAATAAGGAAAAAGCCCGCCTGAGAATGTTACTCAGATTTCAGTGTTGAGATCTTTTAAAAATTGTATGCATAAGATCTTTGGATACAGAATATTTCAGCCTTCAAACTAGAGGAATGACTGATAATACAGAGAAATGAAATAGAACAGCTTGCTCCTTAAAATTAGATTGCAAGACTTTGACATGAATTTTGACACAGTTATTTATACCACAAGGAAGTGTGCTCTTTGAAAACTATTCCAATGGGGGGGGGGCGCGG
>VZTU01001866.1:0-46979 GCA_013400835.1 Zapornia atra | reverse complement strand
ATAAAAAGTTAAAAACAGCTATGAAAAGATAAAGGCATTTGGACATAACTACACTGCAATATGTGCAGAGACAGGGAGGTGAAGACTTGGGGACCATGCGAAGCATGAGAATCATAGAATATCTCAAATTGGAAGGGACCCTTAAGGATCATTGAGTCCAATTCCTGGTTACTTGTAGGACTATCTAAAACTAAATAACATGACTAATAGTGTCATGTAGAAGGTGTTTCTTTCCTTCTGTGATGCAGTTTGGATCATGATTCAGTGTTCAAGTGGGCTGCAGTAAGCATCTGTATCCAAGCTCACACATCCTGTGGGTTGATTCTGACCTCTCTGAGAAATAAAGGGGCTGAGTAAATCTTCATTCACAATATTCAGGATTCATCGTCAATCAGATTGCATGATCCCTGAGAAAAATGGGAGTAGACAGATAAATGTGCATATTTCTGCACACCATTCTGCCTAGAGGAGGGGAGAGAGAATAAAAAAGGGAATGAAGTTAATAAAAATGGTTGGGGAAAAAAGCAAAAAAATTGATATACATACAGACAAAAAGAAGTGATGAAGCAGTTATATGTAAGTTAAAGAAACAGAGTTATAGAAAGGCTAATATGTGCAAGCTAGGGAAAGAAAGCAAATATGATTACACATAGACAAAAAAAAAAGTGGCAAAATCATGCTGTGAGTCAGGGAGACATAAAACAGGCTTAGATAAAGATCCACCTGCAGAGACAACCATACACATATCACTGGGGGGGAACATGTTAGCTGTTGACAGAGATTAAAATTGACTTGAAGGTATGAACAGAAAAATTCCCTGCCTTTATCACAGAAAAATTTGGAAAGCACACCTGAAGAATACTAATAACGTGACAGTGACTGAAATTCAGACATACAGTGAGGCTTAGAAAAGATGTTTATATCAATTGACATTGGTACCTTAGAATCATAATAGAATGATTTGGGTTGGAAGAGACCTTAAATATCATGTAGTCCAAACCGTGGACAGGTTCCACTAGACCAGGCTGCCCAAAGTCCCATCCAACCTGTCCTTGAACACTCCCAGGGATGGTGCATCCACAACATCTCTGGAAAACCTTCATATTAAAGATTTTTTGCCTAGTGTCTAATATAAATCTGCCTTTGTTTGGTTTAAAAACAATGCCTCTTGTTCTATCACTGCTCTCCCTGATAAACCGTCCATCTCTTCTGTAGGCCCCTGTCCTGGCTTTGGCTAGGATAGAGTTGATTTCCTTTCTAGCAGCGGGTGGAATGCCATGTTTGGGAGTCAGGATGAGAGCAGTGCTGATAACACCCTGATGTTTTTAGTTGTTGCCAAGCAGTCAAGGGCTTTTCAGTTCATATTTCCCTGTTAACGAGAAGGTGGGGGACATGCAGGGAGCTGGGAGGAGACACAGCCAGGACAGGTGACCCAAACGGGCCAAAGAGGGTATTCCATGCCAATTACATCATGCTCAGCATGAGGGGAGGCTGGTGGATGGGGGAAGGGCATGGCTCCAGGACGCGCAGTTTTGGGGTGGTCCAGCTCCAGGATGGCTCTGAGTTGTACAGCCCGAGTTGTGTGTTTTGATGAGAAACTGCATTGTGTAGCACCGGTTTGATATATTTTTGCTATAAAATGCCTATTACCATTATTTCTCTCTCTGCTGTCCTAATAAACTATCCTTATCCCAACCCATGAGGTTTGCCTTTGGGATTTTTTTCTCCTTCTCTCCAGAGCTTTCTCTGCTCCAGGCTGAACAAGCCTAATTCTCTTAGCCTGTGTTCATAGAAGAAGTGATACAGCCCTCTCATTATCTTCGTGGCCCTCCTCTGGACTTGCTAGGACAGGTCCATGTTCTTCCTATGTTGCCCCAGAGCTGGATGAAGTACTCCAGGTGAGGTCTCACCAGAGCAGAGGGGTTGAATCACCTCCCTCGATCTGCTGGCAATGTTGTTTTCAATACATTTAGCTTTCTGGGTTGCAAGAGCACATTGCTGGCTCATGCTGAGCTTATTGTCCACTAATACCTCCTAGTACTTCTGCTCAGGCCTGATCTCAATCCACTCTCTGTAGCTGTGCTTGGGAGTGCCCTGACCCATGTGCAGGACCTTGCATTTGGCCTGGTTGAACTTTGCATATATAGACCCACTTCTCAAGCTTGTTAAGGTGCCTCTGGACAGCATCCCTTGCCTCCAGCATGTTGACTGCACCACACAGCTTGGTGAAAGTGTCTATGAAAGTGAAAGAGAATAAATGTACTACCCCATGGAATGCCTGCTTCAGGCTACCAACTGTCCCAGCTGGTTTAATTTATCTAGTTCCAGAGATGGTTGTGGTGAGTACAGCTTCATATTTCTCATATACATTAAACTACTGGTAAATAAAACATCCATTACTTTGATGCATAGCTGCAGATGACACAAGTTTCAGTGCCATCCTGTCAAATTACTATAAGAATGTGAGAAAATAGCTGTTGTACATATAAATCTTAGTACCATAGGTCAAAAGGGGCTCTGAGAACCAGCAGCAGGACTTTATCCTCTGGGTAACAGTTCAATACCAGTTCAAGTGAGCAGCAAAAGTGTCTTCCTTTTGAAAGCCCTCTGTCCTGAATGACCTAAATTGGTGGTTTCAGCTCACATCTGTGTGGATACATTGCTGGTTATGAAACATCCATGTTAGAGCTCAACTGTCACAGGAGCAGGTTACTATACTTTTGGGGATGAAAACCTCAGAAATTTATGAGAGGGGTTGTGGCAGTGGTGACTGAGACCTCAGGGCCAGATACCAATACATCTGTGTTTTAAATTCCAGACATTGAAAAAGCATCAGCCGCTCATGTAAGGGAGGTCATAAAACAGATGCAATATTGTCATTTGCTCCCTCCCAAGGTGAGAAATCTTCACAGTCTAGTTTATATCTATCTTAATAAAGCCAGTCCCATTGCTAGTTAGTGGAAGTGAAAGATACGTTATACTATTAGCAGAAATTAAATTACATGCTGCTTTTTCTCCCCTATTAGCTTCTGACTTGCACAGTCTGACTGTAGTGTTCCTACATCTATTGAAATGGTTGAACAGAATTTATGCATTGAAGACATGTACCATAGGCACATCACTTCTACTTGGCTCTTTTACTACAAAGAGCTTTTACTTTAAATAAGACACAAGATGCTAGGGGATACTTATAGCAGTGTTGATCATGGAGCACAGTGAAGATTCACAACAAACAGAAGTATCACCCAAAAAAGAAAAAAAAGGACAACAGTTCTTTAGCCCAATTCCTGCTTGGATCACTGTTTGAGTAAAATAGTGATTGCTCTGTGTGTATATTTACACTACATCTCCTCTGTTAACATTCCTCATCTGAATGATTTAGTGGATTTGGTGTAATCACTGTATGTAACAAGAAGAAAAGGGGTTTGATGTTTTATTTGCACTGCAGAGCTGATCCTAGACAGAAAAGCAACCCCATACTGAGGAGGTAAAATTTAACAGAATAAAAGGAGAGACATGTGGAAGAAATTTATCTTGTAGCCATTGAATCTGTGGACAAAGGAGAAATTCCTGTAGGAAGTAACATAGCAAAAATATCAGTCAGCAAACACAAAAGAACTTTAATAAGTGCAGACTTCTGTAATAATCATAGACAGGATAGAGCTATGATTGAGGAATGAAATACTAAAATACCCTGAATGGACTATTGAGAGAGAGGATTCCTGCGTCTCTCTGCCATATATACTTCCAAGAAATCTTATGCTTGTATTTCTTCCTTCATCAGAGACACTGAGAACCTTAATATGTTTCTATTATATTGATGGGATTTTTACCACACTTCAGAATGGAAATCATTCCTGCAACTGGAAATTAATATCAAGATGAATAAAGATGAACTTATAATAAAATAAAAATAATGTAGAAAAGAAAGAAAAATGAGACTAAGCACCTATCCATAAATTTTGTTAGTTGTTATTACAGAAAAGATAGTTAACAATAGTCTCCCTCAGATTTTTAAATGTTGTTTTTTCATCTTTACAGACAGGAAAAAAAGCAGTGAAGCCTGCATTCTAATTTTTTGGGGGGTTGAGAAAATTCTGAGACACATCCAAAATAATTTTCAGGGTGGTGACCTTAATCTGACTAATATAACTAGAAAATTTGATTCATGCTGAATATCGAAAAGGAACATGACCTACAAATTTAGAAAAAGGAAAAAATAGCAAACCTTGAGTGCTTTCAGAGGCTTAAGGATCTATGCTGACCAGTATTTGGCCAAGCATTAAAAACCATTCAAAAAGACATGAGAATACTGCACTTTAAAAGGATCAATAATAGGCTAAATGACGTATTAGGCAATAGATAGTGTAAATGGATTTAGAAATGGGGTGCTTACTAGGAAATGTCAAATATTGCACCTCCTGAAGATGAGTGAGATCCACCTGAAGTTCAGAAGGGCTACAATTTCATCTTTGGGGCTCAAGCAGAAGAGGAAAAGATCAAAGGTTGGATCTAATTGAAAAGGGAACAGAGGAAGAACATAATTTAAAATGTCTTATTAGAGTTCCTTAAAGGATCCAAATTAATCAGCCCAATTGTAATAAAAGGTTTCGTGCCTGAGCATTAAACTCTGATTTAAATATCTCAGCCCTGAAATACATAATACCAGACTATATTCTCCATTGTGATTCAATCTGTCTATCTGATCATATATAAGCATTATTGTTTGTGTATAATTATAAGTGTACATACATTTTATTGCCTCTTAACTCTTACATAAGTATTTAAGCTTTCCCTCTTTCTATACTACACCAATCAAGGCAAGAAGGAAAATATCATTAAATATCATTAAAATTATTGTGGTGGTTTGACCCTGGCTGGAGGCCAGATGCCCACCAAAGTCAATTCTATCACTCTCCTTTTCAGCTGGACAGGGGAGAAAATACATATTGAGAGGCTCAGGAGTTGAGATAAGGACAGGGAGAGATCATTCCACAGTCAGTGTCATGGGCAAAACAGACTCAACACAGAATAAAGGAAAGAAAACTCTCTCATTTATTACACTGCACTGCACACACAGTGTGTGTGACCAGACCTTAAAGCATCTTCCCTCACCCCTCCCTTCTTATCAGACTTAACTTTATTCATGATTTTGCTCCCTTCTTCCTCTCATTGTGGCATGGGGAGGGGCAGGAAATGAGGTAATGGGGGTTTCGTTCAGGTCCTCACAAGTTGTTTTCCTTCTTAGCCAGGGAAGCATTCCTCACACCCTTCCCCTGCTTCCCTCTCCACAGGCTACAGTTGGGGTCTTGGCCTTTTCCATGGGCTGTGGGGGGACACCCGCTCCCTCATGGGTTTCTCCACAGGCTGCTGGGGCATCTTTCTCTCTGGCACCTGGGGCACCTCCTCCCCCCTCTTCTCTGGCCTTGGAGTCTGCACAGTTTCTTACATCTTCTCACTCCCTTCTCTGGGTGAAAAGCGTCTGCTTGTGTTTTTTTACTTCTTAAATGAATATGATTCACAGAGGCACTGTGACTATCACTGACGGGCTCAGCCTTGGTAAACAATAACTGACTGAGTCAGCTGGTGTTGCTCTCTCAGGCCTTCATAAAGCTTCTAGCTGCTTCTTGCAGAAGCCACCCCTGCACCTCCTCCAACAGAACTCAGCCACACAAAACTACAATTATTTATTTCTCAGTACAGATTATTATAATGATCTGTAGACAGGTATTTTGATTAAATGTCTAAAAGAAATTGCAAATTCTGTAAATGTTAATATTTCTGTGAACTTGCTTTATGTTTATTTATTACCACCTATTATTTGCATTGAAAATATTTAGGAGATCCATTTGTAATTATTAAAAAAAAATAATATGGAAACTCTCATGTAGTTTCTACTGTTATTGCTTCTCAAAGATACAATTGAATGCAGCTTAAACTATGATTAACTGGTTATCCATTCTTCTTACTCCTTGAAACCAAGTCTCCAGTTACTACTTGCTGGTATCCCATCTGTTTTCGTCTTGGAGATAATGAGATGGTGATGTAAAATGGCCATCCTGTCCTTTTTCCATTTCTTGTAGGGGTGTGTTGTTCGTAAAGATGCCTTTCTCAGAACAATGAACAATTTTTATTTCTGTTTTTAGAGCAGGGGGAAGTGGTCTTGAAATTATCTTTATTTTCTCTTTAGATGACCAAAGGGAATTAACCAAGCCAAGACAATCACCTGCAATTCAACTTAAAGTATTAAATTTTTTCTGGCTATTGTTGATCTTAACGAGAAACAATTTTTTGAGATTTTATTTATATACTGTAGAAATTAATTAAGAGAAGCTGCTCATTTCTTTCTACATCTTTCACAGTTTTCAAAAAAAAAAAAAAAAGAAAGCACATTTATCCTTTCAGTGTTTCAATTTTCCAACCAGTATGTCTAGTGTGCCAGATAATTAGTGACAAACGTAAGACAATGATTGCTATAAAATGACAGTGCTGTCTTTTGGGGCTTTCTCAACGCTTTTACCATAAGATAGTGAAAAAAGGAAAAATAGACAACAGAGATAATATTAAAGATCCTGGGCAATCTTTTTTCATATTGGGAAAAAGAAGGAAAAGGAAAAGGAAAACGACAAGGAAAAGGAAAAGGAAAAGGAAAAGGAAAAGGAAAAGGAAAAGGAAAAGGAAAAGGAAAAGGAAAAGGAAAACTTTACAGAATGTTGGAACATGCATGAAAAGCTTGTAGAAGAAGAGTACAGAGATTTCTTGTGGCTTATTTTCTTTCATCTTTCTGACACATTCTTGGTTGTATGTGACTAGCAAACATCTTTAAAGAGAACATAATATTAATAGGAAACAAGGGCAACAAGAAGAAAATAAATTGAAATTAAAAAAACCCTCATAGAATCATAGAATCATAGAATGGTCTGGGTTGGAAGGGACCCCATGGATCATAGAGCTCCAACCTCCCTGCCACAGGCAGGGCCACCAACCTCCATGCCTGGATCTACACAAGGTTGCCCAGGGCCCCATCCAACCTGGCCTTGAACACTTCCAGGGACGGGGCATCCACTACTTCTCTGGGCAGATCTCTCTTTTGGAAGCCAGGAAGCTTTTAAAGTGCTATTTTACATTAGAATTCATGCAGTCAACCTATGTGAAAATGGGAGAACTTAGAATAAAAGCTTTCCCTAAATTAACAAAATAATTCAATCGTTTGTTTAAAAGTCAGCCTGTGCTATAGACATTCCTCTGCGACAGAAGATATACACACAGATCACTGCTGCAAAGATAGTCACCTGGCATGAATGCCAGCATTCCCATGTGACAAAAAAATACAAAGATGGGGAACACAGTTTTGCTACATTAGACCAACTGATGTAGCAAGTAAGCTTGGGAAAGGGACAAAATAAATTGGACTGGGGTAGCATGATTATAGTGATTAAATGAACACCTGCTTGGCTTGCCTTTTGCATTGATAGGTGTCTAAAAGTGCTTCTGCTTTTCTCAGCAATATTTGAGGGTTTTTTTCCCACTGCTTCTTACATGTCCTCCAAAGCTTAGACTTTCTTTCTTCCAGATAGATAATCATGCTCTAATTCAATGAGGCTATTCGTGTGCAGGAATCAGTACACACTTGCGTATTAGCGGCATCAAAGCCTTAGGTGGAAAAAATTTTGGGTACCCTTATTTCATGTGCTGACTCTTGTTAAATGTTAGAGGAAATGCAGGGCAATGAAAGGCTGATTCAGTTCTAAGGTCAAGGAGAAAATGTAGGCACTTCAGTATGTCTCCACTTGAGGTGACAATGCAAGCAGCAGTTCTGGGTGTTTTGTGCAGCAGTTCATAAGTTCATTGATCATGCTCTAACATTTCTTTGAATTAGATGTTCTCTCAAAAAGATGCAAATTCACCACTGAGATTTGTTTCTTCGTGAGGTACAAATGCTTTCAGAAATTAATTTTTGCTTCTTGGTTACCTGTTCAGCTATGAATGACTACACTCCCAAATCTACCAAAAAATCCCAAACAACCTTATATTTATAGAAAGGTGTTTATTTTCATAACTTATTTCTCCCCTCCAAAAAGCATTCTAGATTCCTACCTTCTAGAAAGGATTTTCTGCCATCCAGCTTAACCCAAAGGGTGGGATGAAATTGCCTGAACAGAATAATCCAGTGCTTTTTTTATGTCATCCTGTGTGGCTTTCAACTACTGATCTTGCAGCATTCAGGTCTTATGTAGGTCATGCATTACATCCACTAGCACACACAAAAGTCTGGGATATTCTAGGACATCTAGTATGAAAAGACATGGATTATGCACAGGGAGGTGACCAGTGTCCAACTTCTAGCAACATTACTTGTAGCCCTCTGTCTGATTTGGAGAAGGGTCAGGAGGAATCTGTGAAGTTTGATCTCAGTTTAAGGTTTCACCAAGGTGTTATGAAATACTCCATGTCACACTAAACTGCAAGGAACCCAGGAGTCATCTTCATCAACTTTTCAACTGGACACACAGCAGTGAGTCTGGAAACAAGGACAATTTTAATGCAAGTTAGTCTACAGGCATAATGTTTTATCATTCTTAAACTGGAATAAAACCATCAAGAGATTTTATCCAAATGAAATAGCGCCTTTTATTTGATGGCAATGAAGAGCTATTGAACTACTTCCTGGCTGCTCTTTGCAGTTCGTAGGATTTGGAAACTCTTAAAGGAAATTTGATGGTGACAAATAGACATTTCAAAAACATCGAGTCATTCTAAACATGAATTTTCATTTATTTATAGACTTACTCCAATATCTCAAATGTTACAGAGCTTCCTGTAGATGGTATTTAGGGTTTTTATTAGGAATATTTAAAATCTCAAGTGCATTGACATCTTGCATTAAGATAATGTTCCAGTGACAGATTTCGCAAATAGATTATATAAAATCAATGGATGGAAAATATTCTGAGTGCATTTTTCATGCCTGAAACCACTTTCTGGAGGAAATGTTTCCTAAAAAAGAAAGTTTCCACTTCTCTAAGAAATTCTGAAATCACATGCTGTCACATAAATTTTAATTGATAATGCTACTGAAATAAATACAATATACTACTGTAAATTTGAAATCAGGAAATGAAAATATTTCATTGCTTCTCAATTTCCTGTTGCTTTAATGGTAGCAGAAATTACTGACTTTTAAGTTTCAAAGTTTAAAAAAACCTGTTAGCCTGTAGGATGGGCCTTTTGTACTGGCACAAATATGCATCTTATGATACTCTATACTCCAGCATACTTTCATAGTTCAATATTTATATTCCTCCTAAATCTATAGAAAACACATAACTCAATTTTTAATTGGAAACTATTAAACTGGCTTTGTATGAAAGAAGAGTTTGGTATTTTCTATAGAGAAAACCTTCAACATGACAAAGCAGAAATATTTTTTCTTATGGTGTTGCACACACTTTAAAAAAAAACCCTAAAAAAAAAATGGAAGAGGTCATTATACTGTGTTACTTTTTTCTGTAGGCTGTGACTTCTGTATGAAATCTATTGCCTAGAAGTACATCAAGCAGGAGGGAAACCCTGGGTCAAAAAGAGTAATCTTTAATATTTTAGGGGGTTTTTTTGTTTGGATTTTTTTTTGTTATTATTTTTTGTGAGGTTTCAAAATAATAAAAGCTGATTTTTCTAGAATTAAAATTTGGGGAGTTTTTTTGTTGTTGATGGTGGTGGTTTTGGGGTATTGGCTTGTGTTGTTTTTTTTTTAACTTTCCTGCTTATGAGTAAAATATTTTGATAAAAAATTCCTTACTAGCTTTTCTGTCATTTCTCACAAAGTCAGGGTACCTTTCCAATGCCTAACGGCATGAGAGTGGCTCCTATGATGAATTAATCACAATAATTCCTCCCATCTTCTTCTCTAGGATAGTTATAGAATTGTGTATGTGTTGTGGTTTTGCCCCAGCTGAGACCCAAGCACCATTCAGCCCCTCATTCTTTAAAAGGGAGTGGGGGGGAGTTGAGGGAGGAGGAGAGGGAAAGAGAAGGAAAAACCCAAGGAACCAAAACCTTTTGGAGATCTCCATTTGGAGATGACATGGCTTCATATAGTTACAAAATCTAAAGCAAAACTGGTATGTTATGGAAAGAGGATAATAATAGGAAAGGAATTGTAAGTTTTATCTTGGTTTAGTAAGGAAAAAAAATGGGAGTCTTGAACTTAATGATAAAATTGTAAACATTTCAGCACTTGTGGAAAAGTTGAGCCAAATTGCAATTTTCCTTCTTTGCATGATTTGTTATTGTTTTTAATTAAAGTAATGCTTAAATGCCAGAAGTGAGATCAAGACTTCACAGTGTCGGATATGATAAAAGAAATTTTATTAAGTCAACTCTTCTCATAACAACCACTGAAGAAATAGTGAAAGAAATCTGGAACAGTTTTCATAAATGAGCAGTTTTCTTCTATATCTCTGTTTTGATGTAGGAATTCCACTGCGGATTTGTTCTTTTAATAATATTTTGCAATTTGAAATCTCTGAAAGTTATTTCAGAGAAGGTTTGTGAACCTTGAAAGTTTCCTGAAAAATTGTTTAGAAATGCTTTGTTTATATTCATATCTAAGTCTTCAAAATAGAGGTTAAGTGCTATGGTAATTAGCACAGAAAACAGTTCCTTTGCTTTTCTATAATATAAAACCAAAGAGAAATTCAGGAAACTTAACAGCAAGCAAGCTGAAAAAGTAATGGGATGAAATTAATTGAATATACAGAGATATATTTTGCGGAATTTGTTACCACAAATTACCACACTAGCTGGACTTGTGCTTTGCAGACATCCATGAATGATCAAAGTAAACACAGTTATGAATTAAAACTGAATTTCCACATTGATATATTTAAATTTCTTCTATTTCCTTTGATAGTGGTAAGGGTTGACCAAGGATTGACCAGACAGGAACAAAAAGTAGTACAGCTCTCAGCATGGGTTAGTCTTTTTGACTCACAATTCCAGAGATCAGGTCTGCACAATTTCACAAAGTCATAGAATCATTAAGGTTGGAAAAGACCTTCAAGATCATCAAGTCTAACCATCAGACGTACACCACATAACCACTAAATCATCTCCTGAAGCACCTCATCTACCTGTTTTTTGAACATCCCCAGGGACAGCGACTCCACCACCTCTCTGGGCAGCCTGTTCCTTGCTTTACCACTCTTCCACAGAATCACACAGAATTATCAAGGTTGGAAAAGACCTAAAAGATCATCCAGTCCAACCATTCACCTATTACTACTAGCTCCCACTAAACCATGTCCCTCAATACAACATCTAGTCTTTCCTTGAACACCCCCAGGGTCGGTGACTCCACCACCTCCCTGGGCAGTGCATTCCAGTGCCTGACTACCCTTTCCGAGAAGTAGTGCTTCCTAATGTCCAGCCTGAATCTCCCCTGGCGCAGCTTGACACCATTCCCTCTAGTTCTGTCACTTTTCCACTCTTTCCATGAAGAAATTTTTCCATGAAGAAATTTTTCCTAGTATACAATCTGAACCTCTGCCTGGTGCAACTTTAGACCACTTCTTCTTGTCCTATTGCTAGTCACTAGGGAGAAGAGGCCAGCCCCTGTCTCTCGACAACCTCCTCTCAGGTAGCTGTAGAGAGCACTTCATCCTGAAGGTCATTTTTGTACATGTATTAAAATGGCACCATGTTTTTTTCTTTTCGGCATATGTAAGAAGCTACTGGTCAGATCGTCGACATAAGACTGTAATGATGTCCTCCTTTTGATACCCTGCTTTATATATGTACTACCCTTACCTGAGACAATCAGACCAGTCCCTCAAAGGACACATGTAGAGATCTGCTGGCCCTCCTTGACTAAACAGGTAGTGAAGACCAAAGTAGGTGAGTGAATTTAGCACCTGTGTTTAGCTACTGAAGTTTTACCTCTGGGGTTTTTGTTGACTCCCCAGATGCTGTTCAACAATCTCATGACAAAAATACCAAAGAAGTCAGCTTTGAAAGGAAAGCAGATTTAGTTGCTGTATTCTGTTCTCTTGTACCCTTGGGACCACAGCACTGCAGAGAATGGCATGGTAAGCTATATCTTAAAAGTGACCCAGAATGCAATCTGACAGTAAGAGTGTCCTTGAAAAACAAAAGAAAAAGTTGGTAGTGGAGGTCAGATTAAATATGAGGGACTCCAAATAACTGGTTACTGTTCATCTTTTTAGGTAGTATTTTGGGAAATGATACATTAAGGTCTGAAATTTGCATGAAATATAGGTATGGTCTGGTCTTAATTTTGTTGTCTTTGGTTATTTCTTTTTTGGTTTGCTGATTAGGAGCAGATGCTGGTTTTAATTTAAATTTCATATTTTATTTCTGGCAAGGATTCCTATGTGTCTGGATGGATTTTTTTTTTTCCCCAAGATTTTGATGTATTTATTATAAATAGAGAACAATAATAGATAATAATAATTGTGAGCTGCAAAGATACAGTGCGGCCAGGTGGCTTCCTGTGACTCAGTGACCTTTCAGTATTAGAAACCACCCGCTGCTATTAGTTATATTAAGCCTTTGCAGGTGGGTTGCAACAATGACAGAAATATTTTCTGGACCCTGATCCTTCCATCTCAGAGCTACCAGTAAGTCCCTTTAGACAGGGGGAGGGAGGTTATTCAATGTATTTCAAAAGAACTTCCTGCCTGGATAAGGTCTGCTCTGGTAGAAAAGACTGCTGGGGGACTCTCTGGGTAGGGGACTGGCTTTGTTAAGACACCCCAGTGGTTTTGCTGCTTACTGAATCAAGTTGTGCCTATAACTGGCTTTTTTATTTTTTTATTTTCAAGAAGACTATGCTTTCACAATTTTGGGTCCAAACCTATGCTTTTAATCAAGTGTAAGTAAAATTCATACTAAAGAACCAGCAGAAGGTCTTAGAAGTGTATACTTTTAAAAAGTCTAGAATAAATAAACAAACCTAAACCAAAATTTTTTAGCACAGCTGACAATTGAAAGTTTCTAGACTGAAAAGAGAGTAACATTTTCTTCTCTCTTGAAAGGTGACCCAAGGATGCTGAGTAATAGCTAACATTTCAGAAGTCTGAGGTGTAAATTGTGTGCCATAGGCCTTAGTACCATTTTGTACACACTCAGCATAAGAAACTATCAGGAGAAAAATTGAGTCACATGTATATAGAGATAAAATTGTTGAAAGTTTCACTTTACCATAGG
This sequence comes from Zapornia atra, assembly GCA_013400835.1. Classification (NCBI taxonomy): domain Eukaryota; kingdom Metazoa; phylum Chordata; class Aves; order Gruiformes; family Rallidae; genus Zapornia; species Zapornia atra. Next base: position 33,752 of record VZTU01001866.1, on the reverse strand, counting down.
GATATTATGGAAGAGATGGAAGTGTCTGTTAGTTTCTGAGAGTCTAGAGTTTGCTTTTTCTTTTTAGTGCCTGCAGTTTTTATGCCACAATGTGAGGAACCTTGTGTTCATGATGTCAAACCTAAAATGTTAAAAGCATGTTCAAGCACAATTCTGAAGACAGTCTGAGAGACTTGGGTTGGTTCAACCTGAGGAAGAGAAGGCTCCAGAGAGACCTTATTGCATCTTTCCAGTACCTTGAGGGGGCCTACAGGAGAGCTGGAGGGAGACTCTTTACCAGTGAGGGTAGTGATAGGACAAGGGGTAAAACTAAAAAAGGGTACATTTATATTAGACAATAGGAAGAAATTCTTCTAGGTGTTGAAGCACTGGAACAAGTTTCCCAGAAAAGTTGTGGATGCCCTCTGCCTGGAAGTGTTCAAGGCCAGTTGGATGGGGCTTTGGAGCAACCTGCTCTAGTGGGGGGGTGTCGCTGTCCATGGTAGGAAGTTGGAACTAGATGTGCTTTAAGGTCCTTTTCAACTGAAAACATTCTATGATTCTATGGTTCTATGAAATCAAAGGAATCTCATGTCAGAATAAATCAGAATTTTTTAAAAAAATAAAACAAAATCACACTTTTGATCTATTCTTCTAGTAGCAGTTTCTAGTTCCTAAAAGCTACCACCAACACACCCACTTGTGCCCCACATGATGTATCTCACTTAGAGTGCTGGAGTATCAGTATCTTTTACTCACATGCTAGTACTGTGTGGCTAGCATGGCAATTGAGTGCTGTATTATTCAATGTACTTGGCATTTTTAATGAAATATGCCACAATGGACAAGTTCTTGGAGTTTCTATTAGAGATTGAGGAGGCTAGAATGTTGGTTACCAAGGTCAATAACAATTTACTGCAATTGTCACACTGTTAACCAGCAGAAACTGCAATGTTATGCAGTTCAGGACCAAGTGGGGATAAAGACCTCACTTCTGTGAAATGCATATTTCACTGACAGAGTAAATGAGAGGGATTCAACTTTGGACAGTAAGGGTGAGGTTTAGTTTAAACCAACCAAAATCTAGTCCCTATGTCTATCATGTAGATATCCCATGTGAGGCATGTGTCTTGTTTTTCTTTAGTCATGGAGATGATGGTATCCTGGAGAGTTATTCAGTTCACCCTGGAATATGCATTTGTATGTGGACATCTGATTCTCAGCCTCTAACTCATGAGAAGTCTTACTTCTGCTATTTCTCTTCATATTATTTCATATTACATCAAAATCTTCATGAGGCAAAGACAGTTTAAAGGGTATTAATGGCAAAAATTTATTATTTCATATACGTGTAGTGTTCCTCTCTACAACCATAGCTGTTATAAACAAAACAGGCTTCTTGTCAGCCAGGTGTTAGCCACCAGCAATGAGAAAAAGAAACTGGTATTCCAGCACAATAAATCTCTTTGTGATGTTCTGCAAACTGTCCCACACCATTATCCTCCCATTAATCTCAAATTAATAGTGCTTAGTTTGGATAATGGAGATATCCTCCCCAGGGGGGAGGGGAAGAGACAAAACTAATTAACAAAAAAAAAAAAAAGAGGGGAAAAAACCCCAATCCTTCTCAGTAACTTTTCATCCTAAATGCCTGGATAGAATTAGTTAGTGACAATGACTAAATGGAGATTTCTAGTTTATCTTCTTCTTGGATAGAAAGAAAATGACCAATTTTTTCTGAGTATTTACCCAGTAAATTAGAACAAGCACACAGTAGACCAAAGTGCTTTGGATCTTGAGTTAATTAAAAGCATGGGACCATTCCTGGTTTTGAAAAATACAGCCATATATTCATAGAGCTTCCCCTGCAATGATAACACCAGTTAAAGTCAATGATCTCCGTGTACTCCAGAAACATTAAGCTTCACAAATTTCTCCATGATTCTTACTCGAGGAGAGGGAATAAGGATCTTGATCTTAACCACACAGTCTAACTTTACACCTTTGAAGGGTACCAGTTTCAAGACTTCTTTACAGACTTTAGGCAAGGTTGGGTGTCCCTGAAAGCACACCATGGCTGGCACCAAGGGACACAGGGAGAACCTGGAATGTACTCTTGGTCTGGAGATTGACCTCTTACAGCCACAAAACCATGAAGTATCCACATTTATTTCTGTGCTGCCCTGAAATATGAGCCACTTAGGCATGTCCTATCCTGCCTCATTCTTCCCTTTACACAAGTGACTGGACTCTTAGCTTGCATTTCAGGTAACACTTAGGCATACTTACACATGAAATTTTCCTGGGTCTCTCTGACTGCAAAAAACTCTGGTTTAGACCGTACTAGCTGTCATTGTTAAACTTTTCTTAGTCTCCAAAGCAATGACAACAAACTGTCTGGGAAACAGTCCTCAACTTGTTCTGTCTTCTTTACTGTGGATGGATGATGTCTGGGAGGACACACACTGCCATGGACAGAAAATACTCTAAGGAATGTTGGTTGCAATTTAATTATCATTAAAACCTATGCCTTTCTATCAGATTTGGTAACACTTTATATTGCCTTCAGACATGAGTGGTGTGGGGATTCAGAAGACAGAAAGTCCAAAAATCTAATGTATAAGACTTTTTTCCTTAGGAAATGAAGCTATTTTTTTTTCATAAATGGTATAGTATCCCTGCAATAATTTTCCAGTAAGTACATCTGCAGTTGCTCCAATGATCTCATGGCAAACAAGTAGAGTAATATAAAATGTAAATTACAGAGAGCCTATTAAAGAAATCAAATTCCCCAAATGCTAATTACAACAAAAAGGAAATTAGAAGTTTAACAAGAGTGCAATAAAAGAAGGAATTTAAATATTCTAAGTGTATTCAGATATACCTCTTAATTGGCACTGAGCAAGTTTAAGTTAGACAACTAACAAGATAAACACTTTTGATGACAGAAAATTAATGTAGTGGCACAGCAAAAGACTATTTTATTTGATATTTTATATGTGTTATATGACAATTTAATTAAACATTGAAGTAACCCTGGCAAATAATTTCCCAGTGAAATAAACCAAGAATGATCAACTTCCTTTTCTTTAAAGGATCGATACAGGGTGACACTTACCTAATTTATGCTTTATGACTCTACAGTCTTAAATTTTATGTCAAAATTAATGAGACAAAATAGATTTCTAAGGGCTTTTTTTTGTTTTTCACCGTCACACATGCCTGATAAGTCAATTAATTCTTTCTGGAAATAAGCTCAATTAGAGAAACAAACTTAGTTCTTGTGATGTTATTACCTTGTAATGTTTCTAAAAGCATGTTGCTCAATCTCAGTGTAAGGGAAAAACAAAAGGCTTTCAGTCCAGAGCAGCTTGTCAGGAGTAGTTTGAGAACATTTTGACTGATACTTTAAGCATGCTATGTAATCTGTTGCCTTTAATTGATGATAAAAGGAAACACTCTCAAAACTTGTCATGTGATTCCAAAGCAGTTTATTTGAATCATTTAAATATAAATATTGTTGTTTGTACTGAATTCTAATAGAATATTGACAGGCAAAATTCTGGTTTGCTATTTTTTGAAGTTTCAAATATGTGAAATGTTTTTTCTCTTGCAAATTAGACATAATTTCAAGATGGTACTTACTGGCAGGACATGAGGCACATGGAATATGTGTGCATGGTTTTGTATGTTTTGCTTATTTGTGGGCCTGCACATGTGCATAGCTGTGGTCTGACAGCATTTGTGAAAAGCTTATATTGCTGTCCAGACTGGGTTACATCATAGATTATAAGAAGAATGTTCCCTGTATTTATAGAGTATTTTCCCTCAGATAAAGCAGACCATGGCTGAGGAAAGGCATCATGTACCTTCTTTGTTGAGTTAAAAACTGTCTGGATGGCCAGGCCCAGAGTGTGGTGGTGAATGGAGTTAAATCCAACTGGCAATGGGTCACAAGTGGTGTTCCCCAGGGGTCACTACTGGTCCCCATCCTCTTTAACATCTTTGTTGATGATTTGGATAAGGGAATTGAGTGCACCCTCAGTAAGCTTGCAGGTGACACCAAGTTGGGCAGACCCATTGATCTGCTGGAGGATAGGAAGGCTCTCCAGAGGGACCTGGACAGGTTGGATCGATGGGCAGAGGCAAATGGGATGTTCAACATAGCTAAGTGCTAGGTTCTGCACTTTGATCATAACAACCCCAGGCAATGCTACAGGATTGGGGCAGGGTGGCTGGAAAGCTGTACAGAGGAAAAGGGTCTGGGGGTGTTGGCTGATACTCGCCTGAACATGGGGCAGCAGTGTGCCCAGGTGGCCAAGAAGGCCAATGGTATCCTGGCTTCTATCAGGAACAGGGGAGCCAGCAGGACCTGGGAGGTGATCACCTCCCTGTACTCAGCTCTGGTGATACTGCACCTCAAATTCTGTATTCAGTTTTGGGCTCTTCACTACAAGAAAGACATCGACACCCTGGAGCATGTTCAGAGAAGGGCAATGAAGCTGGTGAAGGGTCTGGAACATAAGACTTACGAGGAGCAGCTGAGAGAACTGGGACTATTTAGCCTGGAGAAGAGGAGGCTTAGGGGAGACCTTATTGCTCTCTACAACTACCTGAAAGGAGGTTGTGGTGAGGTGGGAGTCAGCTCCGTCTCACAGATAACTAGTGATAGGACAAGAGGAAATGACTGCAAGTTGCACCAGGGGAGCTTCAGGTTAGAAATTATGAGAAATTTCTTAGAAAGAGTGATTGGGCATTGGAAGGGGCTGCCCAGGGAGGTGGCAGAGTCACCGTCCCTCAGGGTGTTAAAGAAAAGGCTGAACAATGTACTCAGGGACATGGTTTAGCTAGTAATACAGGTGGTAGGGAAACAGGTGGACTAGGTGATCTTGGACGTCTTTTCCAACCTTAATGATGAATCTATGATTTTTCCAACCTCAGAACAGGTCAGTGACAAAAGTGGATCTGCATTATGGATGCCTTCGGTTGGGTAAGTGCCTGAAGAAGGCACAGTCCACCTGAAGGAAGCAGCTACTTTTCAAGACTTCAAGAAGGTGTTGCAAATATTGGAAAGGCTGTTCTACAACTGTATACATGTTGGGTTTATGTCCCCAGTGTTTCCTATTGATGGTAGAAATTTATCCTTTCATATTCAAAGTAAAGTATGAACAAATTTTTAAGTGGCAGGAACTTTGGTAATCTGCACTTTCTACATTTATCAATAGAGAATATAGTCATAAATTGTTTCATAACTTTTTAAAAACTTTTTATTTAGAAAACCAGTATTTTTGTTCCAATTGAAAGTAATTGTACTTAAAAAAAAAACTTTAACAACCATTAAAAATGCTTAAAGACCAATATAATTCTTCTTCAAGCTGTAATAAAATGCAAACATTTGTTTGCATGATTCAGGGACAGCGGTATCTATTGAACAACACATAGATAGTTACACATAAATGACAGTAACAAATAAGTGATGGTACAGTGTAGGATGCATATGTGTGCATAGGCTTATTCACAACATTTCACCTTGTGTCATTTAAAAAAAAACTTCTACAATTACTTTTTTCTTATTTCTTTACACATTAAAAGTCCTTCAAAGGCTTCCTAAAACGTTCGGATGGTGACAAGCATCTTTTTCTTAATCAAACATAAAAACCTTTTTACCCCATGGTTGGTTGACCTTGGCCAGGAATCAGGCCACCCAGCTGCTGCCTCACTCCTCAACAAGACACAGGTAGAAAATAGGACAGAAAAGCTCACAGGTTGAGAAAAAAGCAAAGAGACAATTAATCAATCACCAACATAGGCCAAACAGGATTACCAGGGTGAAAATAATTCCGTTTATTGCCAATTCCGATGAAAAGGCAATTAATAATTTGAATATTGGGGAACAAAAGGCCAACATTAAAACATCACCTTTCACCTCTCCTCCTTATCAGGTCCACCATGCACCCCCCACGCCCAACTCCTCTCCCACGGAGGGGCACAGGGATGGGCGTTGTGGTGAGTCCAAGACAGCCCCTTTGCCTGCTTCTCCCTGGTCTCCTTGCGCCAGCTTGAGCCCTTCCCCGGGCTGCAGCCCTTCAGGGACACCCTGCTCCCGCCCGGGCTCTCCAAGGTATTTCCTGCAGGAAATACCCCCCTGCTGCGGTGCGGGGCCCTCCCCGGGATGCAGGGCGGGTCTCTGCTCCAATGGGGGCTTTGCATGTTTTCCCCCTCCCCTGTCGGCGCTCCCAGCTCGGCTGAGGGGCTCAGGTGTGTCCTGCGGTGGGGCCCTTGGAGCTGGCTGTGTCCCGAACGGGGCAGCCCCACCTCTTTCCACAGAGGCTGCCCTGCAGACCCTGCTGGCATTTGGGCAGGTATACCTGTTACATCCCTCTATAAACATGAAATACAGTCAGAGATGACCCTGAAAGCTCTTCTGCAATCTTTTTCCTGTGCAAAAATAGGAACATCCATCAATGTGCTTGGTGATGAACCATATTGTCTGTAACATGTTTATAGTGGATACTTGTTACTTAATGCTGAACAAAATGCACCGCTCTGTGACCTGAGAGAAACCTAATCTGGTTGGGAGGACTAAGCAGTCTACTAAATCTTTCCATTATTTGGTTTCTATTTTATATTTCAATATGCTTTCTGGCATATTCTTTTCAGATTAAAACCAGGATGTAGAAGCAGATACTCTTGTCAAGCCAAAAGAGAAAGAAAAAGGAAAAAACCAAAAGGAGACCAACAAGCCTATTTTTTTTTTAAGTTCTATTCTAATACATTGCCATATTAAAGTAATCTGATAGAGATTAAGTGATAGAGAAGGAGATCACAAAAACCTAAAAATGACAGACTGTCTATATGATATATTATTTGAAGAACAATCCATCTAAAGGAAGCTGTGTGTCAAGGTACTAAATATTTCATATTTTAAAATATTTTGTTTTGGGTGAAAGGTGAAAGTAATGTATGGTTGCACCTGAAAAATATCTAAAAGGCTGAAGAGATTAGTATGGGATTGTGATGAATTGTTTCCTGAAATAAACATCCCAGTGGTTTGCAGGAGAGATATCCAGTTGTAGAGATATTCTAGCTCAACAAGAATGATAAGAAAATTTAACTGCAGAATAAAATCTGGAGAAAATGTATCTGATAGAGTCCCTTTTACTCCACAAAGATTTTTAAAAAACCCTGGGCAGATACAGCAGGATTGCTGACTGTTTGTAACAAATGTGTCACTGATGAGTCAATGAGGAATGATGGAACTGTAAAGCTTGTTGGCTGGAGGATGCACTTTAAGATCTAGAAGTATATATGAAGCTACATGCAGTCAGGTATTGATGAAAAACACCTGAGGCTGAAAAGCAATGATGGTTGGAGAGTTGAGCGCCACAAAAAGACAGTAATTCCATCTGTTGGAACTGACAGAAGACAAGATAACATGAAGAAAAAGGGAAATTGTGTATGTCAGTTAACCTTTCCTTCTTCTTTGCTACCTCCTTGATTTGAAATATGATGATCATCTCAGATTATCGTTATATGTCTTACTCTATATAGTATGCCAAGAGAATAGACAGCTACAAATTTAAATACTGAAGTAACTAAGCAGTGACTCACACCAAGTCTGGTAAACATAAGGAATGGGTACCACAAAGAATGTAAATGTTGAAAGGCATAAGTTTCTTTCCAAAGAGTAAATATTAAAAATAGAACTGAGGAAGTAATCTGTAACAATTTCTGAATAACAATTTCCCTTTTTTCTGACCACAAAGCAAATGATAAATTTTCTAGCTCTCTTGTTATTTTTCCTGCAAAAACATTGCCTTTAGTCTGTCAATAGCTCATGAATAATTAGTTGCTAGACCTCTCCAAATCTTCTCTCTTTGGTGGTGGAACTGCATGATATTGTTGGAAGATCCTTTCATAGAATCATAGACTGTTGTAGGTTGGAAGGGACCCTTAAACATCATCTAGTCCAACTGCCTGCAGTGAGCAGGGATGTCTTCAGTAGATCAGGTTGATCAGAGCCCCATCAAGCCTGACTTTGAATGTCTCCAGATATGGGGCCTCCACTACCTCTCCCAGCAACCTGTTCCAGTGATCCATTTTTTTCCTAACATCCAACCTAAATCTGCCCTTTTCTAGTTTAAATCCATTACCCCTTGTCCTATTTTTACATGCCCTCATGAACAGTTGTTCCCCAGCTTTCTTATAGGCACCTTTTAGGTGAGAGGGCCTCTATAAGGTTCTCCCAGAGCTTTCTCTTCTCCAAGCTGAGCAATCCCAACTCTCTCTGCCTGTCTTCGTAAGAGAGGTGCTCCAGCCCTTTGATCATTTTTGTGTCCCTCCTTTGGAATGTTCTTTTAGCATTCTCTGTTTTAAATAAGATTCTAGGTAAGTAAGAAATCACCCCTTTCCTTACAAACGGATTTCCCCACAGCTGTGGTATATAAATATTAAGTTTATATAGCTTGTTTTCTGTGTTTGGCAGGACTTTAGTAGGATTTAGGCCACTTTTCTGAGATATATGAACTTGAAGTTTAATCAGTTTCTCTACTTCGGAGCAGAAAGTTTCATCCATACTTTCACAGAAGAGATGGCTCTAAAGTGCTCCATTGTGAGTAGTAAGGCAACTTGTTGCTACCAAAGATTGTGAAGAACTTGTCTTTCTGTATTAGAAGTGTGTGCAGGTAAAACAGCAGGCTCAAAGAGTATGTTTGGAAGTGGAGTCAACAAAGGAGGTGACAACCCACTGTTTGCATGTCAGCTCACTTGTTCAGAAAGCAAGAGACCTGTATCTACCTCCCAGCCCAGCATAGAGGTCTTCTACGCCTCTAACCACCATGGCATAACCTAATCAGCAGAAGGATGATTTTGAAACCCTGAAGCAAAAATTACCTGTCAATCACAGAAGATAAAGAAAACTGACTGAGCCAAGAAGGCATGGCCTTTTAAACTTAATTGAAAGGTGAAGAGGCACAACTAACTGTCTACTTAGGATCCAGCGTGGAACAAGAGTCATTTTCACTGTCTTAAATATAAAAGGAAATGGTGTGGGGACTGTAACCATTTTTTTCACTTCCTGCACTATTTGTTTAACCACCAGGTACATGTCTCTACAAAATGTAAGGTTTCTGTTTGATAGTACCATCCTCACTCTCATACACATATTCCAGTGATGCTTTGTGTTTCTCTGAGAAGATAAATTGATAGGAAATGAGTTTGAAAGGGGGAGCCTGCTTTGCCAGTCCTCTGAAGATTAAATTCATAATTAAGGCTTTGAAAGAAAAGGTTTATATGTCTAACACAGGTTTGAACTTTATAGTTAGGTAAAGCTGTATTCTTTCTTTGTCTAAATTGTTACTGTTTTATTATATTTGTTGAAACCAGGCGTTTGATGACCTGATTATATTGGCTCATCTTGTAAAGTTGAATCTGTGAAATCCTAGCTCTCAGCTGGCTACACCAAACACAGCTGTCCTAGTGCCTGTGGTTTTACCAATTAATGGGAATTTTGCCATAGACTTCAAAGGACATGTATTGGAACCCTGTTTTGGCATATTATAGTCATTCCCTCTAACTTTGTGTGGGGTTGTAGATAGACATAAAAAAAGAAATAAAAATTATTTTTAAAATCTCAATTTTCCTCCTAAATCATTTTAAACTGTTATACTCAATTATACTATTTCTCTTAGGTACTCGTTACCTTAATTTTTTTGTCAAAACTTAAAACATTAAATTTCTGATTCAAATAAGCTTTACTCTATTATTTCCTTTAATTTACATCTCTGATGATAAAAGTCTGTCCAATCACTGAAAAGACAATCAGATATGAGAGTTTTTTCAGTTTTCTGATTCTGCTGATCAGCAGGATTCAGGAGGTATCAGATATAAAGTAACAGAGTAACTGAATTCATTCCTTTCTTCCTAGCATATGGAGAAAGAGCAGCTTGCCTGAAGGGTACTTAAAATTTTGCAGCTCCATGTTTTTCAGCTGAATAAAGATCTTCAGTCATTAAATAATCCACTCCTCCACTCTACATTTGTGTCATAAGTAAGGGTCTTTGTGTCTTACAAATGCAAAAATAATATATTAATTCAATTGCTATAATAAGGGGATAAAACCAGTGAAAACCAATCCTTAACCTCGTTTCCTTCACCCTTGTGTAATGAATCAATGACTTGGCATTGTGGTCTGATGACCCAGATAACTGAAATAGTTTAATCAATGTAACAACACAGATTGTGTTGAAAAATTTCCACACATCCCAGATCCACACAATTACTTTTGACACTTTAAACCTCTAACACCTCAGCAACCTATATAGGTAGATAATGGCTCTGGAGTACATTGTTTATGCACTTGAATTGGTAGCACAACTCCCGGTGGAACTGAAAGCCCACTCTCTGGCATGACTATGACCTTGTGTGTAAAAAGATTAGACATATTTTTAACCATTTGTGTTGACTAATACCCTGCCAGATTAGTATTACTTAGAGGGCATGATGGTGTCCATTAGGATTCTCAAGACAGATGCACTGTTTATCTTTATGTTCCCCTAAATCAACTGTGCTGAGTAAGCAGAAGAGTCTTGATCAAAAATGAGGAATGAATGCTGATGACAACCAAGAACATCTATGTTCTGGTCAGTTGTTTGTTTGGGTTTTTTTCCTTAGCATCAGCTCCCCTGTAAAATACATTAGGGCAAGATGTCACTGTCAAGCTTGTCAAGGTCCCTCTGCATAGCATACCTTCCCTCCAGCATGTTGATCATACCACATAGCTTGGTGTTGTTGGCAAACTTGCTGAGGATGCATTTGATCCCACTGTCCATTTCACTGACAAAAATGTTACACAGTGCTGGTCCCAGTACCTATCCTCATGGAACACCAGTCATCACTGGTCTCCACATATCTGTACCTGGAGCACTTCCTCCTCATCCTTCTTCACTGACCTGGGTGTCTGCGGAGTTGCTCCTCTCACATATTCCCAGTCTTCTCTCCAACTACGGCCGAGTTGCACAGCAACTTATTCCTCTTTTAAAATTTATTATCCCTAAGGTGCTACCACCATTGCTGATGGGCTCAGCTTTGGCCAGAGGCAGGTCCATGTTGGAGCTGACTGGTATTGGCTCTATCAGACATGGTGGAAGCTTCTGGTATCTTCTCACAGTAGCCATTCCTGTAGCCTCCCTGCTACCAAAACTTTGCCACACAAACCCACTAATGGTCAATTAGAAATATGCATATCAGGGAGGAGGGAAAACTGGGTTTAGGGGCAGCAATGAGGAAAAAGAGCAAATATCTTCTATAGATAGCCACTTCAAGTACAGAAGTTCCACACTAGCAATGAGTAGCAGATCACAGAAGAGAAAATCGGGTGTAAACCACCACTGAAAATGTATACTATGTGCCACATGTATTTTTCCACATATTTGGTCTAGACTAAATTTTTTGAGTAAGCTGTAAATATTTCAGTTACACTAATAAGACATTCTTGATGTTACATATGAGGGATGTTTCCTTTTGCCCACAGAAATGTTTTGAATATATTTTGTACTTTTGAATAGTAGGAAATTTATAGAGTCTAAGTATGGATTTTTTTCCCCAGTTTTTGTCTTTCAACAGGTAACTAATGTAGCAATTAAAGCAATCAGGTAAGGGATAATATGTATTTCTTGAAAACATTAAAAAATATGCCAGATTTTAATCATAGGATGTAATTTAGTGTAACATTGCATATATTTAATTTTTAAAATATAAAGCTGTAGTCTGACTCTTTTAAGGATTTCTTTTTTCAAATTAGTTCAATTCAGACTGAAAGAACTATTTTGGTGGACTAAACTGAAATTGTTCTTGTCTTCTGTTCCAAGATTATCTTTTTCACTGATATTTTTGTGTAGGAGAAGATCTGAAAAGGTTTGAAAAAGCTGGGTTTTTTTCTCATTCCTGGCTTGCAGCCCTATTTTGTTTCAGGTGTGATGTAGAAAAAGGCTTAAAGTAACACAACTCTGAGTGACAAATAGCTACTCCAGATGGGTTAAGCAAAAGAGAGGAGAAATTAGTCTAACCTAGGTAGACTTCACCAGGATAAATCAAGTTGCTTAAAAACGGGTGTTTAGGATTGTTAGAGATGCTGTGGGGTACTGAAGACATCAGCACTTGGGTGGCAAATGCTACACAGAACCTAAGAGAGTCACACTCTACTCCCACCCCAGATGGAGAGTATACCACAGTGCTCAAAATGGCACCACTGAGGACAGTCTTACGTTCTTGAGTATTAAAAACACATGATTTGAGCTAGTTGTCTGTAATATTTATTGGTCATACAGCATAAGAGGTTGCAAAAGACAGTTTTAAGAAAGATTTTTTTTCATAAAGTAGTGGTCTAAAGTGGGCCAACTATCTTGCTGGTGAAAACATCCATCTCTCTCCGCTGGGTATAACAGTGGTCTGGTACAGCTAATTAAGTTCATGCTTATATCATACATTAAGTGAGATGGATAACTGGTTATCTCCTACTCTACCGGCTACCAAACTGTAAAATTCTTAACTATTGTTTGTTTGGTTTGGGTTTTTTTGTTGGAAATAATGACAAGCACTTTGCTGAATTATACAAAGTAATACTTTACTTTGCTAGTGGATATGTAGGCTTATGTTTTGGCTGCACATATGCAGCATACTGTTCTGAAAGCTGAATAGATCTATTGATTTGTCCAAGAGTACTACTGCAGTTTTTCAGCTTCATAGTAATTTATGCTTATTTGCTACATCCTAAAGTTGCACAGTATTTGTCAACTATGACAGAGTTAGGCATAATGTTTCCATAAGCCATACCTTGCAGCTAAGTAGTACTTCTGAGATATATATCCACCTAGGCTGTTTACATCACTCAGCTTTACGAGTGTCATATATCTTCACTGTGCCTTTCTCCAGAAAAGAAATGTTAATTACATAGTAACTGGTACAAAACTATTGGTGACTTACCAGAGATCACAAAGGAAGTCTAAAACATATCTGAAGTTTAACTTGTTCCTTCAGCTGTAGGTTAAGATAGCTGAATATAGATGTCGTCATATGTAATTGGTACTTAATATCCTGTTTTTATCAATGGAATTTTGAGTACTTTGACACTAAAGAGGAAATTCTTCTACATTTCACACTTACTGGTAAGTCAGCTGAATGAGCCTCTGAATTGCTGGATTTCTGCTGAAGGGATTCAGTTCAGTTGCCCATAGATACTCATTGCCACATAGAATGCTTTACTGTAACCAGGCTCTATAACCATGGCTCCAGCAGACATGACACAGTAGGCCTATTAAATGCATGCATTTCTGGAGTGGACGCTCCAGAAATCGTAGCATGTAAACTGCAGGATTCATGTAGAAAGCAGATAAATTAGGTAAGAGCAAAAAGAAAAATTTGGAGGCCTCCTCAAGCTCTGAGAAAAATTGTTGCTTTGTAAGTGTCTTGGTGTGGTAGGTTGAACCTGGCTGGAGGTCAGATGCCCACCAAAGCCTGTCTATCACTCCCCTCCTCAGCTGGACACAGGAGAGAAGGTATGATGAAAGGCTCATGACTAGATAGGGAGAGACCATTCAGCAATTACCATCATACTCAAAACAGTCTCAAGAAGGAATAAAATTAATACAATTTATTACCCAATCAAAACAGAGTAGGATAAGGAGAAATAAAAATAAATCTTTAAACACCTTCCCCCACCCCCTCCCTTCTTCCCAAGCTCAACTTTATTCCAAATTTCTCCATCTCCTTCTCTAAGTTCCACAGGGGGATGGGAAATGGGGATTGTGGTCAGTTCATCACATGTTGTCTCTGATGCTCCTTCCTCCTCAGGGGTAGGACTCCTCACCCTCTCCCGTGGTCCAGCATGGGGTCCCTCTCACAGAAGACAGTCCTCCATGTACTTCTTCAACATAAATCCTTCCTGCAGGATGCAGTTCAAATTGCCCCAGTATGAGTCTCTTCCATGGAGTGCAGACCACTGTTTCAGCGCAGTCCACCACATGGTCACAAGTCTTTCCAGAAAACCTGCTCCACCATGGGCTCCTCTCTCTCCACAGGCTGCAGGTCCTACCAGGAGCTTGCTTCAGCCTCCTTCATTTGCCTACAGCTGCTCCAGCGTGGGGTCTCTCCATGGGCTGCAGATGGAATCTCTACTCCCAGTCATCTTCCATATGAAGACCTGCTTCAGCATGGTCTTATCCACAGGCTCCAGGGGAATCTGTCTCAGACCTATGGAGAGCTTCTAGCAGCTTCTTGCAGAAGCCACCCCTGAAGCATGCCCCCCTCTCCGCTACCAAAACCTTGCCACATAAACCCAAAACACTTGCTAAGAAGAGTTTCATTTCAAAGTGTGGGTGAAGTGGAAGTGGGAGGCCCTTCCACCAGTCTACAGCTGTGGAACTCATTTTGGATTACAATCTTACAACAGATTTGTCACTGCTTTCTCCTCCCCTATAGTCTGCCTGACTGGCCTCCTGACTTTTTCAGAGGTTGACATGGCTCTGCTGTGTTGTGCAGAAATTCTGCAGCCCAAGAAACATTTTCTAGCATAAGTTTCATCAATACTTTAATCTTGTAAACTCTTAATTGCAATAAACTCATGACTTCAAAGTAGCAAAAAAAGATGTTTCATTAAATCTTTCTCAAGCATCCTAGCTAGGACTTGCCTTTGAAATGGCATTATCTATAAACTGTGAGAAAATATTGAATTCATTGTGTGAGGAAATACTCTGAGGTACAGACATCTTCAAAGACATTTAAAACTGCAGAAACAAAAAGTCATAGCAAAAATCCTTATGACATACTGGAGATCCAAGTGCTCTTGAAAAGTATTTTTCAGGCTTTTGTGCCTGGAGAAAGAAGTGTAACTGAATTAAAGAAATAAAGAAACAAACAAAAAATTTTTAGAAGAGCCTTATGATTTCAGGGGCTTGGCTTATATTGATTTTGTGCTTGGCACTTACTAGCCAGTGCTCATGCATCTTTTCTACTCCGTGACCCACATTCTCCTCAAGTGCAGGAAACCTTAGTGGTAGTTTTCCCTTCATTGTCATGACCAGGAAATCCCATTTTCATTTACTTGAGCTTTCCATCAAGGAAAATACTGTGTTTCTCTTTGAAAGTGTGTGGTGTTTGATTTCTACCTACCTTTAGAAGAGCATTTATCCTTAGATTGCTGATACTTTGTGGACCAGTCCTGTATTATTTTTCTTATTTAGCTTGATCCTATCTGTCCTCCAGTTTGAAGACTGAGGCATTTTGTTGTTAGTTTTTTATCTCAGGCATGGATTATATCTACACTTGTTGAGAGCTCAATACAATAGACATTGAGTACTAATACCACGCAGTATTGCTGCATTTTTTTTTCCCTAAGGAAACAGGAGATCAAGAGTCTGTGAAGTGTTCTATATGCAGAAGGAAGAAATAAAGAAACAGAGAGTGAATACTGCTTTAGTTATTGTCACCTTGGTAAAAAAGATCATAAATGACCTGAAAAGCTGTGACTTACAGCTCTAGTTACTGCTTGTGCTACAGCAGGATGCAAATAAAAGATACAATTTAAAAAAGTGAGTGTTGGCTCCCAGAAAATCATGAAGTAGAAAACAGCTCCACACAGAAAATCAAATCACAGAATCACAGAATCCCAGAATTGTAGGGGTTGGAAGGGACCTCAAGAGATCATTAGGTCTAACCCCCCTGCCAAAGCAGGCTCCCTATTCCATATTACATAGATAGGCAACCAAACGGGTCTTGAATATCTCCAGAGGAGACTCCACAGCCCCCTGGGTAGCCTGCCCCAGGGGTCTGTCACCCTCACTGTGAGAAAGTTCTTCTGCATATTGGTGCGGAACCTCCTGTGCTCCAACATGAAGCCATTGCCCCTTGTCCTGTCTGCACAGGCTGGCTATTTCCCCCTGTGTCTCACACTTAATATATTTATAAACATTAATCAGATTCCCCTCTCAGTCTTCTCTTCTCCAGGCTGAACAGCCCCAGCTCACCCAACCTTTCCTCCCAGGGGAGATGCTCCAGGCCCTTCATCATCTTTGTAGTCTCCTCTGGACTCTCTCCAGGAGGTCCCTGACTTTTCTATACCAGGGAGCCCAGAACTGGACACAGTACTCCAGGTGGGGCCTGACCAAGGCAGAGTAGAGGGGGAGGATCACCTCCTTCGACCTGCTGGACACGCTCTTCCTGATGCATCCCAGGATCCCATTGGCCCTCTTAGCCACCAGGGCACACTGCTGGCTCATGGCCAACCTGTCATCAACCAGGCCCCCCAGGTCCTTCTCCACAGAGCTCCTCTCCAGCAGGTCATCCCCCAGCCTGTACGAATCAATGTTCACCTATAAAAGATTGTGGAATGGGTTATAAAAGGAAATTAACAAGTATGCAGATGACAGAGTGAAACCCAAGTTTCCAAGTTCTTTTGGAGATGAACTGAGCCATAAGGCATTCAAGTCAAATTTTTAAAAAAACAACCAACCAACAACCAAACAAATAAAACTATTTCTGGATTTTCCAAAGTGTATGGGCAACTCAGATCTTTGTGTGTGCTGTCCATTACTGCACTGCACACTACCTTACAGAGAATATAAAATGTATTTGGAAACCATACCCATAAAGTTCAAATATATTGTCATGATGTATTGACTTAACATTACAAATATCGATCTAAGCTGAAAACAGAATTATGAATTACCTTAAAGGACAATAAACATTGATACTAAATTTGGGGAAAAAAAAAAAAAGTTTATTACATACAAACCTGAAACCAAATCTTGTGTAGCAACAAAAATAATTCATGTATTGTCTTTTTCTATTTCTTCTACATTTTATACCATAATAAAAGGTAATGCAAATGTGAACAGATAAAGATATATCAGAAAGTAAAATATGAGGAAATAAGACATAGATGTCCATACACTGCCATTTTAGAAAAATAATAATTTCTTAAAATCTGCAGTATCATTTACTATGGTAAATAATAAAAATGAATTCTTAACAATACATATCTGTTTACATGTAATTATGAGTTATTTTCTCGGGAATGTTATGACATTATCTACTTAAAGGGCCTTTGTGAGAGCTTTGTAATCCTCAGTGTTGTAGTAAGAGTAATTATTACTTCAGCACTTTCATCTATAAAGCTAAGAGATGAATCCAGAGCTGTAGTTCCATAATGTCTAATAAAACAGGTCCTGAGCTCAGTTGGGGTTTCTGGTGCATAAGGGTTTTTTTTTGGTGTAGTTTTTTGTTTGTTTGGTTGGTTTTTTGTGGATTTTTGGGTGGTTTTTGGGTGGGTTTTTGTTTGGTTGTTTTTTTTCTTTTTTCCTCCCAGAAGACCTGGAGGTTCAGATTAGGGGCACAGAAAGGCAGGGTCACTGTGGTAGTAAAGATCCCACAGTGATACCTTCACACACTTTTTTGATTTCTGAAAGAAAAATACAAGTTAAAGTAAGAGACACATGCAACTTCCAGTTGACTTAGCAGGCCTGTCTCTGGAAACATACAAGAAGAAAAACTATGAAGAAAGGGGTGATTTTTACTGACATTCTTCATTTTTTAGTTAGACACTATTTGCAAAGTGTTTTCTTATGCTTGGCTGATCAGCACTAAATAAATTGAAGTGAAAATGTGCTGGATAAGTATTATTAGTAAAAATATGGATTGCTAGCTAAAGTGATGTTTCATGATACAACACAAAAAATAAAGTAAACCAAAACTCTTGAGGTAGAAACTGTTTTGCATTGAAAATTCAATGAGTATTGATTTTAATATGAACTATGTTTGTTTTATATTGCTAGCTATAGAAAAGATTTTGATAGTTTCAAAAGAATGTGGCAAATCGAATTGTAGAGGATTTTTCTCATTGGACTGACTAAACAATGTAATAAAACAGTCACACAGTTTACAAGGATACAAGGCTTTTTATCTATGAAAACACATAGATCAAAATGTGCATTCTGCTTATGCTGGCATTTAATTGAAAATTGAGCTACATCAAAGAGACTATTCAGAAATGAGATTAAGTGGGTTGACTATCTCCTTCAATGTCAATGACTGACCTTTTCAGCCACTCTGAAAATACACTTCCAGAAATCAGGAGAAGCAGGATATGCCAGTCAGGGCTTGGAGTTTTGGAGCATCTCTCTCTGATTTGGTTGCTGATGGAAAACCCTTTTTCTTTCTGGTTAAAATGGATATAATCACTATTTATATATCTCACAGCCCTTTGCTGTCCTAAAAAGGCAGAAATTAGTATATCACAGAATCACACAGAATCACAGAATCACTAGGTTGGAAACGACTTTTGAGATCATCAAGTCCAACTGTACCTGTCCTTTACTAAACCATATCCCTAAGCAACTCATCTACCCATCTTTTAAATAAATTCAGGGATGGTGACTCATCCACCTCCCTGGGCAGACTATTTCCTTGCTCAATAACCATTCTGGTGAAGAATTTTTTCCTAATGTCTAATTTGAACATGCCCTGGCACAGCTTGAGTTTATTCCCCCTTGTCCTATCATCTGTCACTTGGGCAAAGAGACCCACATCCACCTCTCTACAACCTCCTTTCAGGTATTTTTAGGCAGTGATAGGAAATAGCTTCTCCAAGCTACATGACCACAGTTCCCTCAGCTGCTCCTTGTCAGGTTTGCTCTCCAGCTCATTCACCAGCCTTTTTGCCCTTCTCTGGACAGACTCCAGGACCTTGATGTTCTTCTTGTAGTGAGGGGCCTAAAACAACACATTACTCGAGGTGCAGCCTCACCAATGCTGAGTACAGGGGCACAATCCCTCCCCTGGACCTGCTGGCCATGCTGTTTTGGACAGAATCAAAGCAGTGTGTGAATGAGAGTGTTAAAAAGCTTTTACTCTCTTGTTTGTACCACACATCCTGGTGTGAGTCTGACTCTGTAGACAAGACTCTTCTTGCCGCCTTGGATCATTGTTGTGTACATCCCTGTGTGACTGTACATGTACATTTACACAGAGATGTCCACATAATTCAGTAAGGAATCATTGCTAGAAGCTTCCCTATGGAGAGATAAGCTTTGCTATTTGTTCTGTTTAAAATGCACTTTATTTAAAAGCTGTACAGGGGTATTGTATATTTGTAAGTAAAAGTAGAATAGCATAATAGAATAGCATAATTTAATCAGCCTGTATTTGCTGAAAACTTTTTTTGCCTGACCTTTGCTTACTCTGACAATAATCTCTGAGAATATTCCAGACACATTGCTATATAAGACTTGTTAGGAATCACTTTTTAAAAAACTGGCACACAACCTCCCCGCCCCCAATTAGGAAATCTGTCCTGCTCAAATGCAGAAGTCTCCCTAGTTTTGCATTTTGCATCATAATCATTAAGGATAACTAGGAATACTTAAAAAGAAAGGCAAACTAATGTTAATAAGATCTATTGCAATGCCCATTGAATGATTGTTTTCATTATGATGTGTACAGAGGAGATACTCCTTGCTACTGATAACTTTTTTTTTCTTTTTCCCAGTAAGAAATGGTTTTGTGTCTGATCAAAGGCTCATATAGCTTCATATAGAGTCTGTGTCATTGACCACTAGTGAGTAGTGTAAGCGATATAAGAATAGGACAAGAATTTTGCAGTAATTTTTAGAATATTTTAGCAGCACCATAATTAGTGATTGCAAGGCTTCCTGAATCAGAAGACTTTTCTTCATATTTAATAGCCTGTGAAAGATATTTATTTCATTAATTTGTCTAATCCTTGTCAAAAAGTTCCTTATCTTAGAAATCCATTAATGCTCTAATTTCTCTTTTCCATTTTTTTCCCTATTCACTTTCTCCATGACAGATTTCATTTTATAGGCATCTGTTACTTTTTTTTTTTTTTCTGTGCTCCTTCTTCCACTGCTTCCAGCTGTTGCTTTTCAAGCAAAAGACTCTTGGTATTATATTTTGTTCTTTATGTAGGCCTGTTATGATCATTCTTTCTACACAATAAAATGGTTCAAACTTTGCTTTGATGTTTCTGTTCATAATCTTACTCTTCCTAATAGAAATAGGGCCATATTCTGCTGTAGAAGCATACACACCATTACTGTTGACAGGTGTAGGAAATTTCCCTAAAAAAAGCCCTGCAACCTGTAGTCTCTCTACACAGGCTTCCCAGGGAAGTAGTGGAGTCTCCATCCCTGGAGATATTTAAAAGAGGGTTAGATATTGTGCTGAGGGACATGGTTTAGTACTGGATAACAGGTTGGGTGCCAGGATGGTAGGGTGATGGTTGGACTTGATGATCTAAAGGGTCCCTTCCAGCCAAGATTCTATGATCACAGCTATACTTCTTTCACAAGCTCTTTTATGCTAGCTGGTTACTTTTTCTGCTGCAAAAATTATCAAAATGAAATAAAAGTTTTAGTTACAGTGGAGTAAATACTGGTTACATCCTCAAGTAATGTAAACAAAGCTCTTGATGATATCAGAGTTACACCTCTGCAGGTCATATTCTGTTGTAAGTAAGTAATTTCTTTTCCCACGTTAACACAAATATATAGCTAGTTGTTGAAAAGACTAGAGAAAATGAAGGGTTCTTCTGGGTGTTATAATCTATGCTTCAGTCTTGCTGAAAACAACCCAAATATACATAGATAATTAAAGACATGAATGACTTATTCTTCCTTTCCTAATGTATGTGGGTTTAGAATCCTGTTAGATTAATTATATATTACATTAACATTCATTCTTGCAATTAACATTCTGTTATATGAGTGGGTAATAATTACTGTTTACACATTAATGGAGTCTGTTAGTTACGCAGATGCTTTTAGTCACATTTGGAGACGGTCAGCACAACTTTTTTCACTTCTTTCTGGTAAGTGTTTGTGACAATTTCAGATGTTACACATTCTGCTGAGATCCACGTGATATAGTTGTTTAAAAAGAGATTGCAACGTGCTCTGTGTGGGTCTTCAGAGTAAACCAATCCAGGAGCTGATGAAGGCAATGACTTACTTCCTAAGAGTTATAACTCAGCATGAGAACCTTATCTGAAGTTGTTACGCACAGAAACACAAGGATTCTGGCAGTCATGAAAACTCTTCATCATGTTCTTCATGTTATTTATTGATTGGCACAAGGGCCAAATCTACAAACAGCCTTAACGACTAGTTCATAAATCTGAGCAACCTTAGGTTAGCAACCTTTGGTTAACCCATGAGTACCAACCTGTACAAGTGGTAAAAACAGCCTTTGCAGAAAGTGTCAATCTAAATTTCCTTTTTTACTTACTCTTACGAGGCCCTTAAACTTGCACAGCATGTAAAGAACAACAGGACCTTAGACAGTTGACCTTGGCTGTGGGCCAAACTACCATCTAGCTGCTCTCTACTTCCCTTCCTTAATAGGATAGGGAAGAAAATCATAGAATGGAATCATAGAATGTGTTAGGTTGGAAGGGACCTTTAAAGGTCAGCTACTCCAACACCCCACCACGCCCCCCCGGGCAGTATGCAGGGACACCTTTAACTTGATCAGAAGATGGAAAAGTACATGAGTTGAGATAAATGCAGGAACATAAGCTGGGAATTACCATCGTGGGTAAAACAGGATTGCATGGGTAAAAGTAATTGAATTTATTGCGAATTCCAATGAAAATACAATTAATAATTTGAATGTTGGGGAACAACAAGCCAACATTAAAACATCACCTTTCACCTCCCCTCCTTCCCAGGTCCACCACTCATCCCCTCCCTCCCAACTCCTCTCCCGCTCAGGGGCACAAGGGTGGTGGTTGTGATGAGTCCAAGACAGCCCAGCCCCTTCAGGCTATTCCTCCCTGGTCTCCTTGTTCCAGCACAGACCCTTCCCCGGGCTACCCTGCTCCTGCTTGGGCTCTCCATGGCCGCAGCTCCTGCAGGAAATACCCCCCTTGCTTCAGGTCTGTGCTCCATCGGGGGTTCTGAAGGGCTGCAGGAGATCCCTGCTCCCAGCGTGCAACACCTCCTGCCCACCTCCTCCTGCTGCTGTGGCCTTGGGGTCCCTCTGCTGCTGCTTCCTCCCTCGCGGGATTCCTCCTGCTCTGCCTGTGCCACTTGTAGCCCTTGCTGAAACCTGTTTTCCCCCTCCCCTCCCGGTGTCCCCTGCTCAGCTGAGGGGCTCAGCTGTGTCCTGCGGTGGGGCCTTTAGAGCTGACTGGGACCTGGGCAGTCCTGTCCCCCGTTCTCCCATCCCATCTTGTTCCCCCCCTTCTTCTGACACAGGTCACCCTGCAGCCCCCCACCCCCTACTTAGACCTGGGCACATGTACCCATTGCATCCCACTATAAATACAGAACACTGTCAGAGATATCCCCCAAGTGCCACCAGTTTGGCTGGCTGGGATATTCCCTCAATTAGGTTCACATGAAAAACATTTTATGAGAGACGTTACACAGTATGTAAGAAGCAGTAGAGTCTTATATAAAGGATCTTTAAGTTATTTTCCTGATCTAAAGGTTTAAGGCTCAGAAAGTTAGGGAAATATGAGCGATCTCACAGTGTAGTTAGACATTCTGCTAAGAGATTTGCCATATGTCTTCAGACCTCCTGTAAATGCCTGAGGTTCTATTCATAGGTATCATGCACAAGCCCTGAAGAAAGATGGCTGAAAAAAGGGTTTTGACAAGAGGAATATATCTTTGTTAATAAACCCTTTTGGAAATCTGAACAATCTTCCAGGATGTCTTATCTTCTCATTTCCTTTCTCATGTATTAATTAATTTTCTGATCATCACTGGTGGATGTGTTTCAAGTAAGCCATAGTATGTCAAACTGATTTATAGAATAAAATGTATGTCTACTATTCCTGAATACTTCTTAAATGAATAATGTTAAAGAGTGTGTGTTGCAGTTTTGTGTAGCTGTGCTGCTTCGGTGGCTTTTGTAAGCTGCAGTTACAGCTTTCTGCAAGCCCCATATTTTCAAAACATTGGTCCATTCAAGGCCAAATTTGAGACTAAGCCTATCAGAGCTGGTCATAGCGCCTCTGCGAATCACATATAGGAGAAAAAAACCTGCTGGCAGGCGCACTTTGCCACCGGAGCGGGAGTGAGAAGATGTAACAAGCTGCACAGACGCCAAGGCCAGGCCCGCAGGAGGGGGCGGTGAAGAATGCGAAAAAAGAGTCTTTCCTACAGCTCGTGGTGAAGACCATGGTGAAACGGGTGTCCCCCTGAAGCCCATGGATGAGGACAGGGAGCAGAGACACCTATGCCCTGTGAAGATTGATCCATGCCTCAGCAGGTTTGCCGGGGAACTTGTGACTTTGCAGGGGATCAGGCCGGGGGGTCTGGACCTGGATGCCAGCACCCTCTGGAGAGGAGTCCTGCTGAGAGGCCTGTGGTGAGGGGATGACTCCCCGATAGANTGATTAAAGTCAAGAGTGCGAAGAGGCGAGGGGTGGGGGGAGGAAGTAGAAGTGATAATATCGGGGGAAGAAAAGCAGCTTGTGTGGGATTGCTGGAACCCCACTGCCCATTCCCTGCCCCTCCCCGCGCCATGTTGGGGGGGGAAGAAGGGAGTAAAATTGTGATGAGTTTTAAGTTTGCTAAGAAGGGAGGGGTGGGGGGAAGGTGCTTTAAGACCTGGCCGTTTCTTATCTCATTCTGGTTCACTGGGTGTATTAGTTGTAGTAGTAATAAATCACTTTCCTTTATTCTGTGCTGCATCTGTTTTGCCCATTGCACTAATTGGAGAGTGATCCCTCTGTCCTTATCTTAAGTCCTAAGCCTCCCAATATCTATTTTCTCCCCTTTTCGGCTGAAGGGGGTAGTGAGCGAGCGGCTTGGTGGGTATTTGGCCTCCAGCTAGGGCCAAAACCACCACAGCGTGCTATTTATATATTCCTGGAGGCAATTTGTTAGGGCAATCACTATTACCTCTTCCACCCCTAGATATAATAATTCTTACACTAAAACTCCAGTGTATGCATGAGGGATCTTAGTCACAGGCTCACCCCCATTGCGTACATATTTGTAGATGGAACTGAATTTTAATTTAGATTTTCATTTAGTCTTAGAATAATTCACATTAACTTGAGTTAGCTTTGGGTTTATATTATCAGTTACCTTTGATTTTATATAATCCTTCTGTTAATTCATCAATCAGTCAAAAATATGGAAATGTTCAACTGTTTTGACAGCATAGACCACATCCCTTTTATGAACAAATTGAGTTTTTATCCCTGAAATGAAAGCTTAGTGCCATTATATCTAAGCACCCATGGGGTGAAAAAAGGGAACAGAGGGAGCTACAGTTTTCTAACCATTGTAAAGATATAACATATTTTCTGAAACTGATCCAGGTTTCCAGGTTATTGTCTGAGATCTGCCTGAAGCTGTTCAATTTTAAAAACAAAATAAGTATTGTAAAAAGATAGGAATATCTTTTGGCCAAAAAAAAAAAAAAGACCAATATGTTTCTCCTCAAGATTATGGTGTGCAATCAATTTACATTTTGTACTCATAGTTTTGGGTTTTGAACAGGACAAAAGAATATAGTGAAAGTCAAAAGCTAACTGAACTAATTCACATCAGCTCCACAATTGAATTACGCTGATTTACAGTGACTAAAAATGTTGACAACTGAGAGGAAACATGTAGAGCTTCTCTTGGGAGTTATTTCCCTGTCTACCCTGGTCTTTGAAGAAAGATTGCTGCCTGTGACTCAAGAAGTCCTGGTAGAACTGAGTAAGTACCAATTCTTCAATTACCGTGTTCACACATCAGTTTGATAGCACTAGGTAATATCATAGGTGTTTTAATAGGGTCAGGTTCAATGTGTGTCAACATATTAAAATTTCTTTAAGAATTTGGGCGAGTTATCTGACACTAGTGGAGAACAGACACTGATGCTAATCAAATATTCAGTTTTTATCTTGTTATGCTATATTGAGTTATATTCTCTTGATGGGTGGCAGTAAGTACTATTAGCAAGTTGACTGGACATCAGGGAGCCAAGAATTGTACTGAAACATCTGTTTTTCAGATATCCAATTAATATGAAGAGTCATTAGCAGGACAGGTCTCAGAAAGAAACAGCCAAAGATCAGAAGTTTTACTGATGTAATTGTATTTCATTGCTATAAACTCAGTCAATGAAATAACTCCCCTGACTTCATTTAGGAAGAAATAGGACTTTATGATTCTGGCTAATGGGATACAGGCATTTCACAGTAAGTCATTAGTTTAATTCAGCCTAAGTCTGAAGTCCAAGTAAAGTAATTACCTGGTAGTGGACAATGCAAAAGGAAGTGAGGATTTAAAATGAATGTGGATCTCCAAAGTTATTTTTGTCTTCACACCTAGTGGCAGAGTTGCTAGTGCATTTCTTTTTTTCTCTAATTTATGTAGGAACATGAGCGAATAACCTCTCACCTTGTAACAGTGAGTAGAGTCTTTGAAGATTAGAGATGGAAAAAAGTAAATATGTGTCAAGTTTTTCAGACTGACAAATTTCTCTAAATCCAATGTAGTACATGAACAAGAGTTAACTGAATTTTCAAAAGGCAGAGAACAATTCTACTGAAGAACTTATGACCAAAATTAGTCTTTTAGAGCTATCTCTAATGTCATCGAAATGTCTAGTTAAGAATTTGCTGTCCCACAGCTAGATTTTTTACCTGGCATTAAAGGAATTAAAATATAATTTAAAAGCTTGAAAAGAGTAGTGAATAATACAACTATGAATATTCTTGGTTAAAAAATAAAACCCATCCATCTGTTATTATTTCATAGCAAATCTGCTGTATGAAAGTGTGCTGTTGTTGGCTGAGATAGAGTTAATTTTCTTCATGTTAGCTAGTATGAGGCTATGTTTTGGATTTGTGCTGAAAAGAGTGTTGATAACACAGGGATGATTCATTATTGCTGAGCAGTCCTTACACAGAGTCAAGGCCTTTTTGGCTTCTCACCCCACCTCAACAGTGAGTAGGCTGGGGCTGCACAAGAAGGTGTTTGGGCATAACTGACCTCAACTGACCAAAGGGATATTCTGTAACATATGACATCATGCTCAGTATAAAAAGCTGGGAGAAGAAGAAGAAAATGGGGCTATTCTGTGTGATGGCGTTTGTCTTCCCAAGTAACTGTTCTGCATGATGGAGATTTCCTGGAGATGGCTGAACACCAGCCTGATGATGGGAAGCAGTGAATGAGTTCCTTGGTTTGCTTTGCTTACATGTGTGGCTTTTGCTTTACACATTAACTCTCTTTGTCTCAACCAATGATTTTTCTGACATTCACTGTTCTGATTGTCTCCCCACTTGGGGAGAGTGAGTGGCTGTGTGGTGCTTAGCTATTAGATGGGTCAAAACTATGACAGTCAGAAAAGAAGAAACAAGAGAAGCAGAACCGTCTAATGTCTGCAACCCAGATGTATGTGAAGTGTAACCAAGACAAGATGTTTAGTGTAGTGTTCTGTTAATGATTGTAGAGATTCTTAGCTATTGATAAAATCATTGGGAAACATGCCATAATATCTCTTCTCAGGGAGCATGTTGATTTCTTCACTTCCACTCCAGGATAAATTAAGGTGATCCAGGGTAAAAAAAGCCTGTCAATATATACTCTAGAGAAGTTTTGAATCTACCTAAAACATAGCTTAGCATGATATTACTTTATGTTACAATGAAAATCTACTTGAAAGACATTATTACATAACTTGAACATCTAAAGAGTTAGGTTCTTTTTACTCACCTTGATGTAGATACACCTCTTGGCATAAAGGACATGCTACTGGTGCAGAGTGAAAGAATTAGCAGCACCCCAAAAGGCACAGGAAGCACTCTGTGCCTTGCTCTCAGATCACAGATCAGCACAGCAAATTCTGAGTTTGGATTTTGTTCTTTCAGTATTAAAGAGTTATTGGGCCAGAGAGTAGACATCATCTTTGGATACGAGACCAAATCCCAGGCTGAGTGTCCCAGCTACTAAATCACCTCGAAAGTTGAACGCTTTGTCATAACAGAATCACAGAATGTTAGGAGTTGGAAGGGACCTCAAAAGATCATCTAGTCCAACCCCCCGCCAGAGCAGGATCACCTAGACTAAACCACACAGGAACGTATCCTGGCAGGTTTTGAATGTCCCCAAAGGAGACTCCACAACCTCTCTGGCCAGTCTGTGCCAGTGTTCATGATCTCTTTTTGTACTATGTCTCAATATGAATTTAAGAGGGAGGTTGCAGAATCCTTGCAGAATATGCTTAAGTGCTGTAGTTCCCGTGGGACTAACAGAAGCAAGATGTATCTAATCATTACAAAACAGCTCTGGGCTTGTTCAGAGACATGCTTCCTAGACAAGAAAATTTCAAGCTAAGAAGAGACTTTGAGAAGTGATTTTAGATCACTAAAGTTGTTCTTAGTTGCATCAGAATATAAATGTTTCTTTTAGATGACAAAGGTGTGCTTTCTAGCTCTAGGGACTGTGTGTTTTCATTAATATCCCAGGCCCAAAGCTAAATGATATGTGAATGTTGGCCATCTACTTTCTTTTCCCTCTTCTTTCATTTGTGATATGATTATACTGTGCATCACAGTATGTACCCTGTTGCTTATTTCACTAGGACATTTTCTGTAAATTGAATTGAGAAGTAAAACAAATACAGTCAAGATCCCATCAATCCCTTAGAAATTTTGACTACAAGGAGCAATGTTAGTACTTTAGAATATAGGGTACAAAACCTAATTTTCTTTCCTATTATCTATATGCAGGTGGTCCTGTCTTTTTTTTTTTTTAAGCACGAACAAGATAAACAAAAAACAATTTTAAGAAACATTCTGTAACTATGAAAATTGAATAAAACCCAGTTATATTCTGTGTTGTTTCCTCATATCACTAAACTCTTAACAGCCACTACACAGAACAGCATTGCAAGAGGGGAATGTTGGCTCATATTAAAGTGTGGTTTCTACTATTCTCCTTAGTCACGACAGGGATGACAGTAAGCAGGCAGGTGACCATGACTGGCCTGGAAAAAAAAATAAAAATTACAGAACAAGCAGACAAATAGTTTGGACAAATATATGAACAACCTGTCTTTTTATCCTGATACTGAAATAATTCATTGGTCGATTTGACTTCATCCAGATAATAATTTCCTTTCATATTTTCCACTGATATAATTGATATTTCAATGCTTGATGGACTCTGTACTTCCCAGAATTGGGAAATATGGTCCAGATCAAGGAAAGAACTCATATGTCTGAATTGATCTTGAGCCCTAACTCATTTTTAGGAGGGAAGGATCATCAAACCTGCATCAGCTTAAGGATGTGCTTTCACGTCACAAAACTCAAAAGGACTTGACCACTTGGACATAGAACTGGACTGTATATGAAATAAACACACTCAGATATTTTTCAGTATTTAAGTATGGTGAGCATGAATGCCCTGTGGACTTCTTTCCTCCAAAAACCCTGCTGCAACAAATGTTTCCTTATCATGTTAATTCAGTGCCGTACTATGTGCTGATGAATATTAGACCTACAATTCTCCGCCTGTCAGTAACACCACAGTAGTTTATCTCAGCCCAAAATGGTAATCTTATGCTTGGCAATTTATGGCAGGGAACATACTGGTTACTCTTTCATCTCAAGATCTTCTGAAATGGTTCTGTCTCTCAAGTTTCTGTTTATAAAATATTATAATATAATTTCTATACCCCACAATGGTATTTTAGGGCAATCATACTGAAGATTGTGGCACTCACTAGTGTAAGCCCACATACAGACTAGAAATAAATATTGCCATGACTAGCAAAAAATTTGGAGTCTCCAGATTTTTTGTCAGGGCTGCACAGTTTGCACCTATGACCTTTTTCTTCCCCACTTCTGCACTAGAACCTATTTCAGCCCTTCTGACCTGTCAATGCCTTCCTCAGTGACACCATAGGACATTGGTTTCCACCTCTGCCAGAACCCTGCCCTGTCTGGCCATGGAAACTTCTGGTCCAATCCTATCAATGGACATTCTGTCCTGGCCTTGGCCCATCTGCATCTCCAGGAGGGTGCCAGAGCCCAAGGATAGTTCTGCCTGCAGTGCCCCCTGGTCTCCCCTGTCCTGGCTGTGGTGTTGGGAATGGCCTTGGCTACTAGGCCTTTCCCTGTGTCCCTGGGAGAGTCTCCATGATCCCTGACCCCAGCGAACTGCTAACCCCCACAGCATCCTGACCCTTCTGGAGTTACACCAAAAATATCATAAATGACCAAGCTTCATTTTAAAATAACTCTATTGAA
Source organism: Zapornia atra (assembly GCA_013400835.1). Classification (NCBI taxonomy): domain Eukaryota; kingdom Metazoa; phylum Chordata; class Aves; order Gruiformes; family Rallidae; genus Zapornia; species Zapornia atra. Next base: position 4,495 of record VZTU01001866.1, on the reverse strand, counting down.
AAAAATGCTCTCCCTGTGCTTAAATGATGATAGTTAACTATCTTAGTTAGACTCTTTTATTTTTATTGAAGACATTCAAATTAGGCCTATTTTTGCTTCTGAAAAAGACTATTAGATCAATTTTCTGGGCAGGATTCCTCTGCATTGTGCTGTAGACTATAGCCAAAAGCCAAAGCCAAAAGCCAAAGTATTTCAAAATCATCAGACAAGCTTCTGCTTAAGAAACCCTAAGATTCACTTAAGAAACTGACTCTTAAGATCTGTGTCAAAGGTCTTTTTTTGGCTGGACATGAAAACATGTATTTAAAAGTTATTTAGAATAAATTTAAACACAAATATACACAACAGCTATATAATTGCAGAAGCATCACCTCTTTAAGGAATGATAGTAAATAGGTGTGCAAGGTTTTTATCTTGGGAATGTTAGGAGGATTCAAGTTATTACTCCTAGTTCTGTTAGAGTTTTGGTAGTTTGCTTAATTTTTTTTCTAAAAATACCCTATGAATATTCTTGAAGATATTCAGTAATGCAACTTTGTGCAATACATTAAACAGTATGACCCCTGAAAAAGCAGGATGAGACTGCAATAGAGGCAGAGTACAGGGAAAAGTGCCAGAAGTCATACCGTAGTGAACAGCAGTCAAATCCAGACCAGAATTGCTGATTCCGTGATTACACTTCAATGCTACTAGTTCAGGTTCTCAGGGAAGTACTTTAAACATCTTATATATCTAAAAAAGAGTAAGCAAGCTCAGTAGACTCTGTTGTGAAACTTTGGGTTGGTTTTTTTTTATGTAATTGAGTTATTTTAAACTGCTTCACAGATTTTATTATTTCCTGCAAGTATCATGAAATCATAGGTTGGAAGGGACCTCAAAGATCATCTATTTCTGACCCCCCCTGCCATGGGCAGGGACGCCCTCACTAGACCAGGTTGCTCAAAGCCCCATCCAACCTGGCCTTAAACACCTCCAGGGAGGGGGTTTCCACATCCTCTCTGGGCAACATGTTCCATTGCCTCACTACCCTCGTAGCAGAGAATTTCTTACTAAACTTACCCTCTTTCAGCTTAAAGCCATTGCCCCATGTCCTATCACTACACTCCCTGGTGAACAGTCCCTCTCCCACTTTCCTGTAGGACCCTTTTAAGTATTGGAAGGCTGCAACTGACAATGAAAAACTAAAGGAAACAAGATAAATAATCATAAAAAGAAATTATCTTTTTTGTTTTTTCCAGTTTGTTTCATAATAGCAGAAACCGGAATTTTTATGTCAAATGCCAGAAAATTTGTTGTAGTTTGAGGGGTGAATGACCAGTCAGCTACCTCTAATGATGCATATGTGGAATTGGTATAATTTTCTATTCTGTTTTGCAGGGTGAATCTGAATGATTCACAAGCACTTGCTTACTGTACAGATGGATCCTTAGGTAAGTTACTGATTTCTTTAAATCCAGTATTTCTTCCATTCCTGTCCACAGTGAGCATTTTGAATTTAAAATTCTGACTAGGATAATTTCTGTTGATAGTTGGAAATGTCGAAGTGTTCCAAGTGATAAATTCTCCCAGTGACATTTTAGATCAGTGGCTGAGTCGGTGTTTTGGTGGTGTGTAACTGTGAACCAACCCTTGAGCTAATATCCCCTGGAAATGATACTTTCAAGAACAGTATTTTTCTCTCACTTTTATCTCCTCAGACTGCCCATAGCAGTGTCTGACTCAGTTATCGATTAGCAAGCTGAACTCTAATGAAGCTGAAGTAAGGGACACTCAGTTGAACCCGTTTGCATGTCAGTGCTGAATTTCACCTATTACTGTAGTGAAAGCATATTGTCTTACTGTATTCATTGCTCTGGTGCTCTACTTTAGAGCTGATCAGGTACCGAAACATTCTGGAAAGAATCCAGTTCTAAATTTAGCTACTTAAATAAGTCAGACATAGATAAAATTACTATCCAACAATTCAGTGATAAGTCTTCATTCAATATGCAGCACTCTCTACAGTACAAGGTGTAGTTCGTATTTCAAAGGATTATTAGGGATAGGTTCTCAGTTTCACTATAATTCTGTATAAACAATGCTTTTGTTTCAAACTGTATTTCACTCCATCAGATATTATTGTTACAAATAAGGTTTTCTCATATACATAGAGAAAAATTCTTGTTGCTTAAGAGACTGGCTTATTGAAATACTTTTTTTCCCCCTCACAAATATTTGAACTCTGGAAGTCCCTTCAACCCCTACAATTCTGTGAATCTGTGAAATTTGTTTCTGTATTATGATCCTCTCCTTAAGGAGATATGCTATGAAGAAGACTACTAGAAAAGGCATATTGAAAGGCCAAAAACTGGTGGTGAGGACAAGAAGAGCAATTTATTTATCTGCTACTGAGTTTAGGCAGTTTCTTGCTTTTTACTTTGCTAACATGTCAAAGGCAAGGATTTTGATACAGCAAAGGCATATAACAATGCATTTAGGCCTTAAGGTAAATATGTGAGGAACTATAATTGACTTGAAGATAAAATCACTGATGAATTCTGGACCTCTGATGGGAGAGAAGCATTTTTTTTTCTACCTTCCTCTCTCCACTGAAGCAATGTAATTTTTTTTTTTATTTCTTGTGCCTTTAGTGATTGCTTATGATAAACCAAAGATATCTCTGTAGTTGTACCTTTGTAGTTGTAGATTTCTCATAAAAAAGTTTTCAAACATAGGAACACAGCTTTTGCCACACCAATTTCTGTGCCATCAAACTGCTTTGAATAATCCTACTGATCTTCATGTTATCATCAATACATGAGGAGTCACTCACTTACTGAAGTAGATGAAGTAGTTATTCCCCACTTTTCTTATAATACACATTTCTACTCCCATACTGTCAGGAAGTGCCTTCTGTGGAATAAGGTATTCATCGCAGGGAACCATAAGAAGCTGGAACAAAGAACACCTTCCCAGGCTACTAAATTTCAAATTCTAAATCTAAGTCTCATCAATGAGGATAGAATGGAGAGCCTGAGAAAGCTAGGATTCTTTCTTGTCATGCTGAGAAGTGACTCAGAATAACAGCAACTTATTTATTTGCCTACTTCTTTATTTAAAAAGGAATTTAAAAATGTACATTAAGAAAAAACAAATTAGTGTTGCACAAACAAGTAAGTCTTCTACCTTAGTGTACAAAGACATATTTGAAAAGCAGTGTGTCATAAAATCAAAGAATCACAGACCGGTTTGAGTTGGACCTCAAAGACCATCTAGTTCTGACACCATGCCATAGGCAGGGACACCCTCCACTAGACCACGTTGCCCAAAGCCCCATCCAACCCGGCCCTGAACACTCCGAGGGAGGGACTTTCTACAACCTCTATTGGCAACCTGTTCTACTCTCTCAGCACCCTCACAGTAAAGATTTTCATCATAATGTCTAATCTAAATCTACCCTCCTTTAGATTAAACATTACCAGATGAAACATTTTAGATTAAACACAACTCCTTTTCCTATCACACACACCCTTGTAAATAGCCCCGCTCTGTCTTTCTTATATAAGGTCTCTTTGGAGCTTTCTCTTCTCCAGGCTAAACAAGCCCAACTCTCTGCCTTTATAGAGAGGTGCTCCAGCCCTCTGATCATCTTTGTGACCTTCCTCTGGACTCAGTCCTGTAGCTACATGTCCTTCTTAGGGTGGGGACCCCAGAGCTGGATGCAGTACTGCAGATGAATGAGGTCTCACAGGAACAGAGGGGCAGAATCACCTCCCAGCCTGTTGGTCATGCTTCTTTTGATGCAGCTCAGGATACAGTTGGATTTCTGGGCTTCAAGCATGCATTGCCACCTCATATTGAACTTAGTGTCCACAAACACCCAAAAGTCCTTCTCCTCATAGATGTTCTCAATCCACACTCTGCGAAGCCTTTAGTTGTGCTTGGGATTGCCTTGACTGATGTTCAGGACCTTGCACTTGGCCTTGTTGAACTTCAAGCACTTCGCATGGGCCCACATCTCAAGCTGTAAAGATCCATCTAGACAGCATCCCTTCCTTCCATTATGATGACTATATGACACAGTTTGGTGTCATCAGCAAACTTGGTGAGGGTGCACTTGATCCCACTGTCCATACCTCTGACAAAGATGTTAAACAGTGTTGGTCCCAACACTGACCCCTGAGGAACACCACTTCTCATTTGGTTTATTTGGACATTGAGCCATTGACCACAACTCTTTGAGTGTGACCCTCCCTCCAACCAGTTCCTTATCCACTGAGTGATCCATCCATCACATTAATTTCACTTCAATTTAGAAATAAGGATGCTGTGTGGGACGGTATCTGATGCTTTGCATAAGTCCAGGTAGGTGACATCTGTTGGTCTTCCTTTATCCACCAATGTTGTAACCCTGTCATAGAAGGCCAGCAAAGTTCTGAGGCACGATTTTCCCTTAGTGGAGCTATGTTTGCTGTGATCAGTCACCTCCTTAGTTTCTATGTGTCTGAGCATAGTT
>VZTU01001864.1:7580-83504 GCA_013400835.1 Zapornia atra | reverse complement strand
GCCCAACACAGGCACTGAGCCACAGAAACAGGCCCAGCCATTCCTGTGGGACAACTTTGGCAGGTGTGGGGACACTGGCATTCCCCAGGAAATCCCCCATGGCTTTTTCCATGTCCTTCTCCTTCTTTTGCTGTGTGGGGATAGATAGGAAGAGTCAGTGGCTCAGCTCAGTCCCAGCCCCTGGGGACAGTGGGAACATTCCACACTTAATAGGTACGCCAGGAGCTCCACATCCTCCTGGAAGTCAGCAGCACCTTTGTCCTGCAACTCGTCCTGCCACTCTGTTTCTGCCTGCATGGCTGTACCTGCTAAGGGGCAACCAGCAGGGTGTGAGAGGCACGGCTGCAGGCCCCGTCAGGCACAGACACTCACAGGTACATTCCCCAAGTGCAGGTGTGCGCATGCTCTCTGGCGCACAGGATGCAGCCAGTCAGGGATGCCCGGGGCCTGCACAGGAGCCTGCCCCAGAGAGAGGCACCATCAGCCACCTGCACAACCCACCACCAGCCGAGTGCTGAGCACGTGGCAGGAGGTGGTGGTAGGAAACAGGGACCGCTGAAGAGGAACTTCCCCTCCCTGCCCTGCTATGTTAGGCGCTCACAGTCCCCTCCTCCCCTGGGGCCTGTGCAACACCACCTCTGGTGTCAACATCCCTCCCCGGGAGGTGAGAACCACCCCTGGCAGCCCCTTCATCATGTTCCACTCAAGCCCCAGCAGCACACACATCCTCCTCACTTGGCCCTGCCTAGGACCATGCAGCTGCCTTCCCCCCACGCCTCAAAGTCACAAGCAGAGCTTAAGCCAAGCCCTCATCCTGCTGAAGATGCGCTGTGGGGACCATGCACACATTCTAGCCTCACCTCCTCTTCTCTGTCAGAGGCCTTCCACTGCACAGCAAATACAGATTTTGGGTGAGCACTCTCACAGCTTGTCCAAACACAGGACAAGGTTTGGGCGTGTGCTCTCACAACTCCTGCAAACACAGGACTGAGGCTAGGTTCCCCTCACCACTTGGAGGAACCTCACAGGCTGCTTGCATCACAAAGCCCCCACCGGTGATAGGGCAGATGTGGCTGTGACCTCAAAGTCACGTGGATGGAGCCCAGCCACGGTCACCTGGGAAACCGGGCATCACTCTCAGCACCCAGTCTTAGCGTACTGGTGGGAGCGACTGCGGGTGCTGTGTGTTGGAGTCTCACCTTGGATTTTCCCTGTTCCTTGACCATCCGGCTGTCATAGAATCACAGAATCATACAATTGTCTTGGTTGGAAAGCACCCTTTAGATCATTGTCGAGGTCTGACCCTGGCTGGAGGCCAGGTAAAGGAAGTACTCTGCTTAGGAGGAAAAATATGATACTGAGAGTGAGAAGAAAAATAGTAGTCTATAGAAATGGTTTAAAGATGACTTACAGATACATGTAAGTCAGCATTAACTCAAAATTTACATCCTTATAAACATCTTTATGAGCTTTAACCTCGTAAATACATCATAATCAAGAGGTCCATGACCTATGGTGACAGACCATCTCTGCTACACAATACTGTTGCCTATATTTTTTCATCTAGCAAGAGGCACCTATCCTTCCCCCTCCTGTCCCCAATGATTGCCCAGCCAAAAAGAATCTGGAGGTTAGAGAGATAGATTAGTTACTGTTTCGAAGTACATATATTCCTCTATAAACTCTTGACCACCTTCTTAGGGTGATCATGATCCCTAGAACATCATAGTCATCCCACTGCAGTGATACATTGCCTGAACCCCACTCCAGAAGGTTCACAGCCTCAGAACTTCAGGACCATCTGTGATCTGAAGTCCAAAACCGGTTGTCTGCTTTCAGAAACTCATTGTAGGTAGAGAGGGGAGAGTAATTCTGAATACTTAAGGTATACATCACAGTTCTGTTACTTCAAAGAATAGCCTATTCTAGAAAATTTATTGTTATTTTTTGAGATTTAAGACTGGGATTTTATTATTATTTTTTTTTAGAAACTAGATCCCCTATTTTTAGATACTATTATAATATTATGTAATTAAACATAAATCTCTATAAAAAAATAATATTTTCCTTCTCAGAAAGCCCTTCAGTATTTGTCACAATAATGTTTAACTGTTCACACTGAACTTTTTCTTGCAAGGAAAAAAAAAAAAACCAACAGGTTTTTTTTCACTGTTTCACTTTCCACACAGCTTCTCCAACATGTTTTTATTTTACTAGGCCTAAGTAAATACAGGTTCATACAGCAGTTGTGCTGCTATCAAAAATGTCAGGTTACATCCACTGCACAGTATGTGAAACATGGTAACCTTAGAAAATACTTTACAAATATATTGCTCTCCTAAGGAACAAGTTCTAGTCTGTGTCCCTCCTGACTACCTAAATCAAGGCAACTAGTGTCAAAATTAAGCTTTGTAGGAAGAACTGGAAAGTAGAACCAGAAAACTGAACTGGAAAAGATTCAAAGAGGAATAAAAAAGCCCTCAAAACACTACGGAGAACGAGCAGGAACACTGCAAGGAATAGAAAAGAAGTCAAGCAAACTAATCAGAACAAAAATCTGCACAGATGAGCAGCCTGAAAAAAAATAATTAAATAGGAGGAAAATGTCATAATTCACTGAGAGCAAAAATCAATTTTATATTCCTCTGATATATCAACATTTAGGGGAAAAAAATAATCATAGCTTTAGGAGCTGGAGCAGGCATTTTTATTAAGAAGAGGTAGAAAGGGAGGTAATTGAATAGAAAGCCCAAAGAGTGAAAAATCTTTGACAAGCCTGAGACTTCAAAGCAAAAACTACTGGGACAGAACTGTAAGATACCCAGGCTTCAAATGTAACACCTGCACAACTTTATCTACACATAAAGTCAGGAGATATGCATCTACAGCAGAAAAGCAATTTCAAAAGCTCTCTATACTCAATGGTACTTACTGGATTTCTCTGCTTGCTCTACATGTGACTAGTGAGAAAAAGGTCTCATGATATCACTGAATTCATAGCAAAGTTAGTAATCCTCATTAAGGACAACCACTTTCAATGAGATTTATCAATATTTATGGCAATTCACAGCTATGAGTTGACCAGGCTCCACTTTTTAACAGGAAAAAAAAAAAAGAAAAAAATTATATTTATTTGAAAAGACAATATTAAAAAGCTAGCAGATATAGTATTAGTTTTCTGTCGAACTGGCAGGAGAACAAGCTAGAGTTCTCCATCTGGGAAAGGTCTTCCATTTACTGGAAAAAAAGTAAAGTAATTTTGAAAAGCCACAGATTTCTCTGTTTAAGCTTCTGGTTCACGAGAGGAGAGAAATAGTTTGTAAAGTTAAAAAGGCATAAACCACCTCTTTGTTTTATGAGAAAATAAGCAGATTAGCAAATTAGCTGTTAAAAAAAAATTAGAAGGTCTTCATATACTCCATTGCTCACTACTTAACACATCCTTATCCAGCAAAAAGTTAGTGGTTTTTAATTTCACTTCTAGTTCTAGTTTTATCTGAGGCTGTAACAGAGCTGTGACATTTATACTGGCTGAGGACATAACCCCAAGACAGATCTAATGTGAGCCAGAAGACTACTTTTCAAAGCCAGAAAAGAATCTAGTAGCCAAGCAACCAGTTCATTTTATACCACAGAAGGGATATGTGGCCTTTTGCAGGATGCTTCCATCACATCCCTGTTACATCTGCTTAAGTTCCTAAGGAATACTGAACATGTTTTTCCAGAAGATAGATGAGCACAACAAATACAAAAATACAGTTGTGTTTCTTGTATCTTGCTACAGAGATTCCAGTTGGAACCGAAGCTCAAATACTGCTTGAACAGAAACTGTAAATGAACATAACCAAAATAAAAGAAACTATTTTTGCCGTAAAGCTGCTACTGGAAGATTTCAGCAAAATAAATATGAGTTGATATAATTTTAAAATAATCAACCAATAATAAAAAATAAAATTAAATTACATAGGTTGCAACTTGTCTCATTTTTTAAAAAAATACCAGCATTCAGTGCCATAGAGCGTGTTATAGCCACTTCTAGAATAACAAAATATTCTGACTTTTTCCCTGTAAGGGGTTTAAGGCAGCTTTCTCAAGCTGTAGGTTCAGGATACAGAATTACAGCAGAGTAATGTAACAAATACAAACTGGTAGTACAATTATCTGGGTAGAGACAACATTAAGTCCAGTAAATTCAGTAATAATATCAGGCTGAAATTAGTACTTGGGTGCAGAAAGATTTACTTAGCCATGGCTATGAGACAGACCAGCAGGGAGCAGGGCAGGGATGGGGGAATCCTGTGCTCCCCAAGGCAGCTTCTTTTGCTTTCTGAGTCGCAGAAGCGTGATCTGGGCTTATAAACCAGCCATCCCATCCCATCTCTGGTACCACACTGTGCTGCTTCTCTCCTTCCTGTGCATGATGGTTGGACACTGTCGTAAGTGGTACATCATCACTATATGGGGCTAGCACTATATAAAGTCTGTGGTCTCCAAATGGAGCCATAGATGTATAAGCTGTGGGGTCAATGTGGAGAACTACCACATAAAGCAACACTAGCCCCATGCTCTGTGCAGAGAAAAAAAAAAAGTTTTCTGAGGATGACAAATATGTAAGTGCTAAAAATTGTCTTTATTTTCAACAACTCAAAATGAATTTATGAGAATTTAACAGCTCATAATTTTTATTTTGTAAAGCATTTTCTACTGGACATGATGATTTTTATAACATGCCTTCTTACGTTCAGCAGCCAGCTTAAAGACGGGACTGATCGACTACCATCTTCTGAGGAAAAAATAGGAGACTTTTATCAATCTTGAGGCAGAGCCTGAATTTAAATCACTTTTTAAATACAACTTCAGAAGACGCCTAGGCACTTGAATGCAGGCATTTCTCCAAGGCTGTTACAAACCACATGACCAGATAAATCCTTCTGTACCCATCAATGGCAGATATGGCACATGCTCAGGAGATGAGATATACATCCCTTCCCTTCTCCCCTCTCAACCACTCATACACATTGTTTCCACTCTGGCTGTCCCTCAATGGAGGAAAATAGTATTCGGCTACCCAACTGTAACTGTCATTACAGGATTATGGGGTCCTCACTGCAACTGCAAGCAGAACATCACTGTAAACCAGAGAGGTAGATCTCCCAATTGATCCTGGGTCTTTCGCAGCACTGTAGCATGTCTACTTATTTTCTACAATTTGGTCCATTTGAGACAGAGGTCAGCACATAATGTGTCTCCAAATGCCAGACTGAGATCTCTAAGCAAAAGGTCAAAGCAGTTTTGAATACTAGATATAAATCCGTAACTTTCAAAAAAGAATACCTAGGTTATTAATTCACAGGAATACAGGGTGACAAACCAGAAAGAAACTCTTAACACCTAGTCCATAGCTGCTACAATAATTACTGGGGGTCATGAGAACGTGCAGAGAACGGACAAAAGCTCACTCACTTTCTTTGACTGTCACCTTCTACAATTGACAAACGGCAGACATGGTGGACCAGTTCTAATAAAACTTTAAAAATATGAAGTGATTCATTTCACCTTCTTGTTCTTAGCTCTCCTGAAAAGCTATTTTAAAAGTCCCATCAACATTTTTGTGACATTTAAGTAATTCCTTATCCTAGGGACTATCCACTTTCCATTATTTGGAAACCACATTTTAGTACCTACATTTCAGGAACTTAAAGCTGACATCTTCCTTTCACAGCAGAAGTTCTGAATTCTTCAGATCATCACAAAAGTCCTTTCCAGCTCTAGATCAGCAACATGTGACAGAAATAACACCCAAAAGCCTGACTAGCTTAACTACAGCCTTAAGAGTTTACAGACTTCACTAGAAACTGAAACCTGATCCATACTAAAACTGCACTTACTTCTCTCTTTACTATATAATTTTGGTTTCTCATTTGTTCTGACATTGCCTCATACTTCTTCAGTCTTTTTCCTCCCGCAGGTATTTCCGTCCTTAAAGACAAATAAGAGGAACAACACAACCTTGGGACTTTGCCCTAGTGAATATCATTATATTTCTATTACTGTCTCCTCTAGGTGACCCTATTCTGCTATATGATATTCTGATTCTCCTGTCTACTGAGGAGCTCTCAGAGCTTTGTGTTATAAATAATGCTCTCTTACTTTGTGCTCCAAGGTCCTTAATGAAATTAAATATTAAATTAAAAATCTCTTCAGATTCATCTCTTCCTTTTCAAATAATTGCCAAGATGGTTTTGAAGATTTCATCCAAGGATGTAAACAAGTATTGATTTGGCACACATTCATTTTAAAAAGTACAAAAGATTGTGGCAATTTAGAGTAGCTCCATAAATGCTGTAGGAAAAAAACATTACATCACTGGAAAGGGAGCTTTAAAAGATATCAGGAAATTCCTTGTCCAGATGGTCACTTTTAAATGGAGGAATTAGGGGGTGTAGGGTTAGGTGTGAATCAAAATACCTCGGAATTTGGTGACCAGGCCTTCACATACATAGTAGGATGGAGGAATGCTGAGGTGTGATCTATTTATTCCCATAAGAAAAGGAAAACAATTACTAATCCCTACCTTATAGGACCAGAAGGAACTACTAGGCTTTTTTTCTGGCAGAGGTCTTATATTAGGAGACACGGAAACTTTCAAGCCCCAAATGTTGCCCTTTGCATGAGCACTAACTTGAAGGGAATTTGTCTATGACATCAAATTCACCTCTAATGTCACTCCTACAGATGCTGAAGCATGAGAGCAATCTCCCTCCCGTCGCTTCGCTTCCACAGGATACTGACCCCAGTAATAGAGCACGAGGGATTTCCATCTTCCCTGATTAGCACACACAGAGCATTCCTCCCCTTCCACAGCACCATGTCCTCCCACGTCCTTGTGCTCCTCACAGCCACATAAATTTTGTACTAACATGCAGTATAATTACTTCATAAATATTGTACTAGCATGCAATTTAATTACTTTCCTGTCCCTGGGATGTAGGGACTGCTTGCATGCTAGCCAACAGGAAATTTTGTTAACTGGAATCAGAAGCAAGAAACATGAAAGGCCCCTGGATGGGGATTATAAACAAAGAGAATATTCTCTGTTCTATTCATGCCAGCAAGAGAACCAGCCACCCACTACCATGCAGTCTCCAGGGCTGTGTGCACTCTCTCCAGTGAGGCCCACCATGCAGGTCCAGCCGGGAGCCAAAGGATCCCCCTCACCTCACCTGCAAGGTCGACACATCTTAGACATCATCTTTAATTTACAAATCTGGGTTCTTCACTTCCCAGGGATGGCTTATCCCCATTTAAAAACTGAAAGAAAGGAATTAAAAAAAAAACCTGCTCCCTCCCCCACCGCCAAAAAATTAAAAAAAAAAAAAAAAAAAGGGGACAGGGCAATTAGATGGTTGCTTGGGCACACCAATTAAGGGATGAAATCCAGACTTTTTTCTCAAGATGGTGAACAGATGTGGTTGTTTCCCTACAGAGAGATCACAATATTTCTGACCAACTTTAATCTTTAGTCATGATTTCAATCCGCATGCTCTGCAGAGCAGCTTGTTAAAAGTTAAAAATAACTGAACTCTGCATTATGTCCTTATCATCTATTAATACAGACTGTCTCATGAAAAACGTTTCTTCCCATTGCAATCAGACTAAAAGAGAGATTGACGTGTCTTGCATTTCATTTAGTGTGCATAATCAGTATAATATTAAATTGATAAATCATTATATTAAGTAGAGAAAAATTCTACTGTAGATGTTTGAAATTTAAGTACCTAGCACAAAAAAGAACGGTTTTCAGGGATTTTTAAGCCATATAAATATTGTTTATATGCCCCCAAATGTAATAAAAAATATGTCTGCAAGTGAAAATGACTGCTGCATCATCCTCTGTCTCCCACATCACAACACACAGAAAAATGGACATACAATTCAGAAACAGTATTTTTCCATCTCTCCCTCTTTTTTTCCTGCTTTTGAATAAACCATATGAAGGGACTATAATACTGATGACCATAGAAATCCACAAGTATAATTAGGCAAGGACCAGAGACCAAGTAAATAACCAGTTGTTTAAGTAGAAATGAAGGTGAGTACAAGAGCCATAGCAAAATCAAGGTAAGTGGAAGCAAGGGAGCTGGTAATAGGATAGCAACACTGAAGACAATTATGCCTATCAGCATCTGTCTACAACCACAAAAAACCCCCAACAAAGCAACAACAAACCAAACCAAAAAACGGGTAAAAAAAAGATGAGGCAAGCAGGAGGTAGGGAAATTCATAGCTAGCTACAAGGATTTAATCACAGATGTAGAGCTTTAGAGGAAAAAAAAACAAATAAAACTTAAGTTAAATGAACAGGTTTATTTAAAATTCACACTAACAGAAAGACTACTTAGGAAAAGGAAGAGATTAGATATATTGTGCAAACAACAACCATTGCAATCCTGAAAACATTTCTATTTTTACTACTGATTCAGCAGTGTCCATTACCTTTATATTTAAGCCACAAGGTGAGAGGCAAATTATGGAGCAAAACAGGAGGCAGTAACAAAGCAAAAAATATTGCCCTGCCCTAAAAGATTAAAGTAATTTCATTTATTTCATAGTGCAAGATTTAGAAAACTACCAAGAAGTTATTTTCCAGCTGTCATCACTGACAAATCAGAAAGAAATAAACCGGGAAAAAAATACCGCCCACTTTCACACAAACACATTTCAACAGAGTAAATCAAATTGCGTTACACGTGATGGAAGGGTATCCCCCAGCCTCCATTCTATGCGTGCATTTCAAGACAAAAATCTGATAAGAAATCAGACATAGCAACAGATTAGACACCTGAATTACATTGAAACCTATTACAGATATGTGGCACTGTTAAGTCTGCAACACCGAGCGTAGACAAGATCAGTTCATATCCAAAAAAACCCCCAAAAAAAATCACACGGGAAATTTTTAATGACACTTTTTTTTTGAGAGAGAGAGAATATAATTTTTAATTTTCTTCTTCAAAGTCCTATGCCATAAAAGAAAAAAAGATCATGATGGCAAAGACCTAAATAAAAGCACGCTCTTTCCCAGGAGTCTGATGCATTTGAGAGGCTAGGGTCTGCACCCTTCTCAAATTCCTTGTGCCCTGCTGTAAAGTCCTAATGTCAAACGAAGCAAGAAAAGCTTTTGGATTCCTAAATAGGATACAGTATTCAGAGACAGGTTACAGCAGCCACATTTCAACCTGAATCTAAATTTTCCCATGTTCACCACATAAATTTTTCGTGCAGGCCTCCTTTAGCTCTATATAACCTGCAACTGCACAGATTCACTATAGGCTTCTGGTTCCTAAAGGACATCTTCATAGTATACTGACAGCGCTATGGGTGGGATCTCTTTTACATGGTAAGCGTTAAGTGAAACAAAGTAAACCTGACGAATCAATTGCACTTTATCTGTAAACCAGTACAAGTTTGCTTGTGATTGCAGCTGGGCATCAGATGAAGGCTCATTAAATCATCTACAGAAATTACTGGTATCAATAGGAGTTGCAGCAACTTCACCACCCAGGGACTGTCCCAAAGAACCTAACTTAGAATCAAGGAGCTAGATTATGAAACATCTAGAGACGCATAGCCTCTATTTCTGGGTCTTGCACTTACAGCAGGTAGGTCACGTAGCCTCACTACTGTGTCCTGAGAAGTTAGGAAAACTTATTTTCCCAACATCCTACCATTCTCTGAAAATAAATGGGCATCACAAACAAAATCTCTGAAGTGTGAGACTCCAGACATTTCTGACAATCAAAAAAAATTTTTAATGACACAGGTATCTCTCTTATAGGTATATATAGGTATCTCTCTTATAATCACATAACGGGAAACATTACTGGAAAGAGAATCTGGACGTCATATTAAATAGCATTTCTTGGTTAAAATAAATGTGGAAAGCTGCCTAAACAGAATTTATGTTATCAAGTTTAGTAAAAATTTTTTTTCCTCCCTAACAATATTTTCTTTCTGAACTCCTCTCCTCCCTTTTCCTTTCTCGTTGATGCAAAACAGCTTTAGATTTTAGAGTTAGGCTTATTGCCTCATTGTAGTTTCTTAAAAGAACTTCCTATCAGGCCAACCTGAGGGGCTTTTTTAAAAAATAAGCTAACATATGTGCAGTTGCCTGTTGCTCACAGGCTTTCATTCATGTACTCAAATCTCAGCTCTTCTGGGGACAAAATCTGTTACGATGTGTTTAAAGTGTGCAGACACTGATAAGCACAGAATATGACTCACCAATTAAGTAGAGCAGACATTATTCCTTGCGTTGTGTCACAGTTTTGTGTAGCGGTGCTGCTGAGATGGCTTCTGCACGCAGCAGCCAGACGCACTCTGCAGGCCCCAGAAAGTAAACATCCGCTGATTCAAGGCCACAGTTGCTGCTGACTAGGGCTGAGCCAATTGGTGATGGTCACAGCACCTCTGGGAATCACATTTAGGAGAAAAAAAAATGCAGACACATGCATTTTGCCACCAGAGAAGGGAACGGAAAGATATAGCAAGCCGCACAGACACGAAGGCCAGGCCCAAAGAAGAAGTGTGGGTGGGGGGAAGAATGAAGCCCTCCAGGTGCTGGAGAGAGAGATTCCCCTGCAGCTCATGGAGAAGACCGTGGTGGAGTGGGTGGCCCCTCACTGCCTATGGATAAGGATGGGGAGCAGAGACCATCTACAGCCAGTGAAGAGATTGATCCACGCCACAGCAGGTTTGCTGGGGGACTTGGGACTCTGTGGGAGACCAGGCCGGAGGAGCCTGGGCCCAAAGGTCAGCACCCCATGGAGGGGAGCTGTGCTGAGGCATGTGGAGAGGAGATGACCCCCTGATAGAGAGGACTCATATTGGAGAAGTTCATGGAAGACTGTCTCCCGTGGGTGGGACCCCACAGTGCCACAGGGGAAGGGTGTGCGTGGGGAATCTGTCATTCCCCCTCCCCCCCCCTCCCCAGCTAAGACAGAAGACAACTAAGGAGAAACGGACTGAAAACCTCCATTCCCCATTCCCTGCCCCTCCCTGGGCTGTGATGGTGGGGAAGAAGGGAGTGAATTTATGATTAAAGTCCGCGAAGAAGGAAGGGGTGGGGAAAGTAGAAGTGTTAAAATCTGGGGAAGGAAAGCAGCTTGTGAGGAACTACCAGAACCCCACTCCCCATTCCCTGCCCCTCCCCGCACCATGTTGGAGGGGGAGAAGGGAGTAAAATCGTGAATGAACTTAAGTCTGCGAAGAAAGGAGGGGTGGGGGGAAGGTGCTTTAAGACCTGGCTGCACTTCTCATTACCAAACTTTGGTTAACTGGGTGTGTAGCTATAGTGTAATAAATTACTTTTCCTTTATTCTGTGTTGAGTCTGTTTTGCCCATGACACTAATTGGAAAGTGATCCCTCTGTCCTTACCTTGAATCCTAAGCCTCCCGATATATATATTTTCTCCCTTTTTTGGCTTAAAAGGGAAGTGAGCGAGTGGCTTTGGTGGACATTTGGCCTCTAGCCAGGGCCAAACCACCACACTTTGTTAGGCCAGACAGATGTGAGGAATCACTGGGTGATCTTCACCACTCCGGATTTCATTTTTTTTTTAATGTAAGGAAACAATGTAAAACTGGTTTTTTACATTCCAAATTAAGTTAAAAACATTAAGCTGGAAAACATTATTCAGCTGGAAAGAAAAAAAACCAGCCTAAATAGGCATAGTTAAAGCTGTTGCCTGTAAACTCACTGCTCTTTTACATGAATGCATTTTATTTTGGTTTTGATTTGGGTGTGTGTCTGATGTAATTCAAGCATTCAAGAATGCTAATGTAACAACATTCACGTTACATGGTTTCCAGAGGAAAGACTTTCCAAGTTATATGCCTGGAAATGATGATTTATATTGATGTCATTCAAACAATTGATTTCCAAACACGCTCAGATTTCAAAAGTCTTAAGTTCAGATTTAGCTCCTACAAGAAGTGAACCATTGGATCTTTTTGGCAGCACCTCCAATTCTGTTTCGTAAACCTGTGTAAGAAATTAGATAGCTTTGATTATGTGCACGGGGAAAGGAGTTGGACAAAGACACTTAGAGGAACTAGCAAGATTGAAATGGTCTGGCATAATTAGCTAAAAATAAATCTAGTATTAATAAAAGTAAAAGTAATCAGAGGATCCACACACATATTTCTAATATTTATTAAAATCCTCTGGCAAGACATTAACTCTCTTCTTTAATTTTAGCAATAGCCTGTCTTGACTGAAAGATGAAAGCACTTCTCTAATAGACTGAAAGGTTTCCCAGTTCTAATTCAGAAAGTGTCTATCTAACCTCCGCTGAACTCCTGCCTCTGCCTCACTGAGTGGAGATCAAGAATGAAGCCTTGTGTTCTGTCCTAAACCTTGACGTTCAGAGATTTTTCTGTGCTTTACTGCTGTTTCCATAAGAACAAGAGAGGCTGCTGTTTTCTCCCTTGGTGTCAACTCTGATAGGTGTGATCTCACCACTCATTCACTGGCAGCAGGAAGGCAGTGAAGAGAAGCAAGGCTGTTTGGGACTCAGCTTGCATGATCTTTAATTTTGGCTCTCAAAGATCCAAATTTGTCTTTTTACCTGAACTGTCAAAGACTGCAATGATCTCTGGGGGCTGTGATATAAGGTTCTCCCCAAGGATAAACAGCTCAGCAAAAACACATTCACTTGCTCTGACAAGGTGTCCCACAACAAGCCTGTTGCTGTGTTTCTTGACATTAGTGATGCAACATCTTTTTCAACACTAAGGGAAGAATAGCAGTAAATTCTGAGTCACACTTAAAAGATGGGTGATGGAGAGCAACGTAACTCCTAATTTGTAGGGAGCACAGCCCTATACTATTTGCCCTTCTATTGAGTCAGTCACTGGCATCTCTGTACTTGGGAGAAATCTGTACAGTAGACAACTTGAAAAAATATTCATGAAAAGAAGAAATAGAGATAGTTGCACCTCTGAGCATCACTGAGCTGAGGCTTTCAGCATTGTAGTTTTGGCATCATCTGCACACCAGAAAACTGGGGTTTAAACCTACCTCTGATACTTAAAAAACAACACCTACATTTGCAGACAGCTGCACATCTTCTTTTAGTATCTCACCTCTGATACTGCTCCTGTGCTGTTCGTGCATTTGTTTCATTGGTCTTAAATGTTCCTCTCCAGATGGGTATATCTTTTATGTCAGACTCTCCATCCTACTAAGTCTTTCCATCATGAAAATCAATAGCACTTTGTTAAGTGTTAATGACATCACTGGACAGAAATCCCAGTTCTATATAACAAAGTTTCATCACATATCGTTGGGAACCTGGGAACATTTTCACTGGAGCTAAGAAGTCGTGACAGTTAAATAACAGGTTAGACCAAGTGGTGCTGGCTACTGTAAATTTAACTCCTGCCTATAAAGCAGAAGGGGATAAAAGGATTATCAGCAATTTCTGATATGAAACACTGAAACTGCTAAGGTAAACTTCTGCTTAAACTGATTACTTTCTCCTCTTGCCTTTCATTTCCCCCCATCCTACACTCTCTGCCATCATCTTAGTGAAGTTCTGTTTTGAACTTAATTTTAAAAGTGCCTGCAGAAAAGTTCTGCAAAAGAGAGATTTACTTAAACGGCTGCAGATATCTGTCATCAGAAGTAATGCTTACTGAAAGGTCCAACTGGTCTGGCCAGCTGGGATGGTTAAGCACAACTTCATCTCCATGTCAGTAACAACAGAAGAGCCCACATGGTAAAAGCTCCTGCCCTCCAGGGACCCAGTTATCACCTACCATACTGTGATCATCAGCCCCTTCTGCAGAGCCTACAACAGAAGCCAAAATGTAAGAAAGCAAAAGCCCCTGTAACAGCAGTCCTTTGGACAGGTGAAATACTTCCCGACCAGCCAGATAGCAGGGGCCTGCTTTGCCAGGCTGTCAACCAGCCCAGGGATGGGGGAGCAAGGTCTGCTCCAGGGGAAGAGAGTATTGAGAGGCAGCAGTTACGAGCTGGCACCAAGATTGCATGCAGATGTGGGACCAAGCAAGCTGCTGAGTCTGGGCTGGACCTACTCCACACATCAGGGAGGCCAAGGCCATTCCTTGAAATAAATCAGGGTTTCAGGGCATCCACTCTGCAGCGTTACTGTGTGACGCAGACAGCCCTACGCTGTTGATTAACGCTCCATTGGGATGTGCTGGAATGCTTCAGCTCTGTACCATGCCTCACCAGGCACCCGAGAGGTGATTAAGCAGCGCTGGCACACAGTCTGTCATATCTTACTGATTAATTCCAACGGCACACCTAAAACTTGATTGTTCCCACTCAGTTGCTATTTCTTTCTTTCCATATGCTGCTGCTAAATCTGGGGGTACGATGCACAACCACTTGATTTCATAAAGCGGGTGCACTGTTTATCATGCGAACACCATGAACTACATACATCAGCACTGCTCGTAAGAGAAAACACAGCAGTGAAATGCTTTTTTAAACAACATCATCATTTCTTGCAGCTTCCCTACCTGACAGCTGCTATTATTTTATAAGGGAGGTGGCTAGCAGATAGAAACGTACATTTATATTATTTGTGATGGCAATAGGCTTCAGTCCTTTTCTCATTACTTTGTCATTTTCCATTCACTTTGCCATTTCTCAAAGAGCAGATTTTTCATCACACGACGAATCCACCCCAAGACACATAACTAGAGCACCCGGACAAGTCAATTCTCTGCCTGCTCAATTTCTCAGAGAAAAATTGTGGTCCAGATCATGAAAAGTATGTCATGATGACAGTGGCCCGACAGGTCCCTTTAGAAGTTAAAATATAAGACAACGCCAAGCATTCACCCTTCGAAAATCCTATGCAATTCAGGAGTAGCCAAGGCCAGACTCCCCCAGCGCAAGTACTCCTAGGTTTGGAACTGTGACATAACAGCTTTTAGTTTCCTGTCTTGTTGACAACAACAACAACAAAAAGAAAAAAGAAATAATAATAGCGCTAGAGCTAGGTTGATTTTAAGTTAGGAGGCAACTCTGTCCTGCTTTGTGAAATTTCTGACCAGCTCACTTTATGACCAGGAACCTCTTCCTGTAACTTTAAAGTAGATCCAATGTATGTGTTTCATTAGATCTTGGACCTTTACTGGGCATTTTGTTAATGTAATTTAAAAATCAATATGGGCTTTGGAATGATAACACGATTAACATTAAATTGCTGAGTTATCCCCATCTATTTTATACAAGATTGATCATTATAATTTTTTATGCTTAAATTAGTCAGATAGAGCAAATTACTTTTTATTATAATGGGCAATCTGTATGCTTCATTCAACTTGCATCTCTAAGAGCTGAATAATGCACCTGCTGTTTAGCTAAACCTAAAAATAAATGCATTTCCTGCAATTCTTTCAAGTCTGTGTCTCAAGAAAAATTCTTCTCAAATACTTCAAGATGGGGATAGAATTCTGTTGATCGGAGAAGAATATTTTCCTTCTGTATTTTCATTAAAAAGGGATAGTTTTTAGAAAAAATACATCTTGAAATTATCTTGACAACCTAACATTGAAAACAATTTATAATTTTAGTCTCACATTGAATTACAGTTTCCTTAATAGCATGAAGGAGAGAGGAGGGAATGGGGGATGGAAGTTAAAGACAAAAACATTTTCCTTTCCTTTTTTCTTTTTCCTTTTCCCTCTCTTGTCCCTTTTTCCTTTCTCCTTTCCTTTTCTTTTTAAATTATAATTCTTCTTTGTGCCTTCCTTCATTTGGTGCTCTGTTTCCTAGGTGAAAACTGGTGAACTGAAAAGAACTGAGGTGTCTCAAATTAGGAGTTCCATTCAAAATCTACAGGATTTTCCATTAAAGATGTTAATTCTGTTTCTTTTTTCTTAATCAACAATGTATTGAAAGTGATTCTATTGAAGTTTACGTTTGATAAAACTCTTCCTGCAGTACAGAATGGAAAGTTTTAACCAAATTTGCTAGTAATATGGTGAAAAGTAGAGGAGTCAAAGGAAATACTTATTTTTTTGTAGAGCAGCTCAGGGCTTCCCAGGTGTTGAGCCCAAAATGGAAATTTTGGCTGCAGCACAGGTAAATGCAGTCATACAAGTTTTTTCTCACTCAGCTCAGGAATGACAGCAGCAAAGATGTCTCAGAACATCAGCAGCCTTGCCCTGTACACAGCTCAGTGAAACACCTCTTGACATATTTCCATGGCTATTCTTGTACTAGCTACAGCAAAGCTGTTCTTGACTAGGCTTACATGTACAGTTCCACCACCTTAAACTGAAAGGCAACTTCAATCTTTTCCTATATACAAGATAGTCCTTTTCCCCTCCACTCCACTAAGAAGACTTAATCCATCTTAATACATCCATTAAGAATCCATTCGAAGTCTATCTGCTCCTACAGTGTACAGCACTGACTGCAAGGTCCTGCACATGGATTGGTGCAATCCCAAGCACAGCTTTAGGCTGGGCAGAGAGTGGACTCAGGGCAGCCCTGAGAAGGACTTGGGGGTGTTGTTGTAGGAGAAACTCAACATGAGCTGCACTTACTGCCCGGAAAACCAACTGAAACCTGGGCTGCATCAAAACCAGTGTGACCGGCAGGCCAAGGGAAGTGATTCTCCTCCCTCTACTCCACTCTCATGAAGCCCCTGGGGTGGGCTTCTGGGGGCCCCTGGACCCCAGAGCTGGACATAGCCCTGGAGTACTATGTCCAGCTCTGGGGTCCCAAATACAAGAAAGACATTGAGCTTTGGGAGCAAGTCCATAGGAGGGCCACAAATATGATGAAAGGGCTGGAGCACCTCTCCTATGAAGACAGGCTGACACAGTTGCAGTTTTTCAGCCTGGAGAAGAGAAGGCTCTGCGGAGACCTTTGCAACCTTCCAGTATCTAAAAGGGGCCTACAGAAAAGATGGAGAAGGACTCTTTACAAGGGGAAGTAGTGACTGGACAAGGGCTAATGGGTTTATACTGAAAGAGTGTAGATTTAGACTAGACACAAGGGAAAAAATTCTTCACTGTGAGGGTGGTGAGGCCCTGGAACAGGTTGCCTAGAAAATCTGTGGATTCCCCTTCTCTGGAAAGCCAGGTTGGATGGGGCTTGGGCAACCTGGTCTAGTGGAGGGTGTCCCTGCCCATGGCAGGGGGTGTTGAAACTAGATAATCTTCAATGTTCCTTTCAACCCAACCCATTTTATGATTCTATGACTGCACATTGGGAGCCTGGGACAAATCACCAAGTGGGGAGGCTAGCAGGAGAAGCTGGTAGAGTGAATAATCACCCAGAGCTGCAACCTAGACCATCGTGTAAGGGACCAGCCTTCAAAGCTTCCTAGAGGGTCAGGGGAACCCCACTGTAAGTGAGCCCAGCACTTTAGCTACAGAGCTTATCCTTTCTCAGGATTAGGTCACAAAGTCTTTCTAAGAATCAGAAAACAACTAAGGGACTTGCAACTAAAAAAGACAGGGCACAAATTCTAACATTTATGAATTATTAGCCGAGCAATGCTAACACTGCAAAGAACACAATATTCATTTTTTTCATTGTAGCTGTGTTGATAATAGTCTGGAAACCCCAATGAATTTCTTCAGTAAAAGAGATTCAATGGAAATACAAAGAACTGCTTATTTTGAATGGCAAACCCAAATTTTAGTGAGATTAAAGCACAAAACTGAAAATACTGTATCCCTGGGTTTTTAGTTCCATGGAGAGCTGAAGTATCTTCCAATTACAGTAAGACATGAAATAGTTTTTGGCTTAAATTAATTCAATTTTCCTTCAATACATTCATTTCTCTAAGGTCCCCAAACATCTCAGTTTCCACAATTAAATCTTTCCACTTGGAAATCTTGTTTTTGGTGAATTTAAGAGCTCTGACAAGGACATCAGATGTTGCTGTGCTGTTACTGCCAGACAATAGTCTCTTGTCCAAGCAGGCTGCCAGATATCCAGAAATCCCAAGAAAAAGGTCACTATAATTGTTTAAATAAATTGCATAATGTATACAAATAATCAATCACTTCTAGTCTAACAAGGTCCATGGATATTCTAGATGAATCATCTTTAGTGTACCTGCACCCACAGGTAACCTCAGTATATTCACACAGCACAGATAATTTATGTTTCCATCTGAGCAATCTTTCCCACTGCGCCACTTCATTTCACAGCCTATCTGCAAGAGAAATTGAGACAAAACCAATAGAAACAAAAAAGCCCCAAAACTTCTGTATGAAAATACTCACTTCCTAACAAGCCACTCTATTTCCTTAAAATATTAAAAATTAAATGTACATACATATCCTGTGTTGCTACTGATATCTGCAACAATCCAAATTTATATCAGATATCTATTGATATTCTGAAACATACTCCAGCTGTTTTCAGTCCATCTCACTTCATGATCTTTCAGACACAGAAAGTAAATAAAAATTAATACACAGATGATGACCATTTATTTCAGTTTTCAGGTAGATCTTCCTTCCAGGGCGTGGGGCATACTTTGAAAACCCTACAGTTTTCATCTCTCAGATGCAGCCATTTCCAATAACAGCACTTTTGAAGAAGTTCAGCAAAGGAATGATTTTTATGCCTCATGAAGCATGCTTTCTCAGTCTCACAGCTGCTTCAGAAAAAAACCAGCTACATTATATTAACTAAAAAGGAAATAGGATGGAGTCTTCTCTTAGGACTAGGGAGATTTACCCAATATTTCTACAAAATGCCCCTTTATCAAGCAAATACAGCATGACTAGTGTTACAGTAGGTTTTCTGACAGTTTTCCATCACTGTGATGAAAGAGAAGCTATTTAGATAAGTCACCACCCCTTTTATTAATACAACTGGCTATCTACTATCAAAGTAACCCTCCAAATTGCATTAAAAAGCTTTCATGTGTAATCAGGTTTTGAATGTTAAACATCACAAAAAATTCCAGCAGTGGAAGTATAGAATCTATGGATGAAATACAGAAAACAGCAGCAGCTGCAGAAAAGGCTAAAGAAAGATTATAGGAACAGACCATCACAACTGGACAAGGACCTGAACTTAAGTGTTTGGTAATAAAACCCTTTAAATTAATATAAACTTCAAGGAATAGATTATTCAACAATTTTCCTTTTTGTATTTACCCTTTTATAGAAGTGGAGAAGTTTACAAACATGCAGAATATTTTAAACCAGTAAATAATTAATTAATTAATACCTTTATTTGCCATTTTGATTTCTTTTCTCCCTTGAGATAATAGCAATGATTTCAAGAGCTTATGAGATTTAGATCTGTTTTCTATACCAAACAACCTGTTATTCTTTCAAGCACAGTTGCATGCTAGAGGTCAGAGTGAAAGATTTCATTTGGACCAACATTATTACTATAGGCCATTCATTTCTCACAGTGCTTATGGGATTATAAATTTACCACCAGACCCAAGTTAGAAGAAATTCACAAGACAGTGAACAACAACCAATAGACAACCAATCCTGTTAATACCTCTCAAGAATAAATTTCCAATTTTACCAGATGTATTGCCCTGGGAGATGGACACATATATTGCAAAGTCATCAGAAAACTGGTGTCACCCCCTCGTGCCAAGCTCTCAAGTCATTTCTCATCCCACCCACTCAATCACAGCACTGGAAAAAGGTCCATAACCATTAGTGTTGCCTCATAACTACATTTACCTCTTCCTTGTCATGCTGTCACAAATCAACCCCCATGACAAAAGTGCTGACCCCTTTAAGACCAGCATCCTACCCGTTAGCAAACAAATCAAAGGGCTATTGTGTCAGCGTGAGCTTTGTCCCCAGGCATGGATACATGTCATGCACTTCTACTTCCTCCAGAGCTGCTTTTTGTGACAGGCCAGTAGAACAGCTCAGGTTCTCAGTGGCCTCCAGGTTCTACCCCACGCATGAGTTACGCAAGCCCACAGCGCTGTACAAATTTCAAGCGTTTACCACGCACACATTAATGTCATCAACCTACTGCAGTGCAGAGAGAGTGCACGGTCAGAAATCATTTCAAACAGTGTGGACTGGCTTCTTGAACCTATCAATTAGCAGACAATATTTATGCTCTAACAGTGATATTTTCTCTAAGTAAGAGCTTCCAGTCAAGACAGTAAAGATCTAGTATAGGTGTCCCTGCTTACTGGGGGGGGCGGACTAAATGACCTTTAAAGGTCCCTTCCAACTGAAAGTATTCTATGATTCTATGACAAAATCCTTCCTGAGTTATGAAATAAACTCCTAGCATAACTTCTGCTGGAAGCTCAAAGCAGATTTCTTCTTTATTCATATAGATCAAATCCAAACAATGCCAAAGAAACAGACTTGTCATTGCTAAAAGATGTCAAACACCTGAGCAAGGTCAGAAAAAGGCTACTTAATTTCACCTTAATGAAGGGTAGTGTATGGGCTTTGAAATACAGACAGCCTGGATTCAGGCTTCAGAATGCCACCAATGACCAACAGAAGGCAGAAACACATGCTCATCTTCCCGGACCCTGGGGCAGCATCTGTAGCATTGAATAATACACTGTTGTCTCATCTGAGATGCTTCCTCACTCAGAAGGGCAAGCAGGTGGCAGGAGAAAGAAGAGGGAAAGAACTGGTGCATATAATGACCTTCTTGAGTCCCTAAAGCTCTATTTTCTCTCTATTTACACAGCTATTTGCTGAATTAGTCAAATAAATACTAAACAACAGTAGCAGGAGGACAATAATCTTGGTTTTACTATAAAATTATGCAGATTTCATGCTGAATTGCTCAGAACTTGAGCAAAGTATGGTCTTTATGACATGAGTCCTTGAAACTGAAAATAAGCAAACTCAAATGACACCAGCAAGAGGTATAAAGTTCAATGTGCACAGTAAGGAATTCCGTGCAGAATCTGTCACCTCTAAATACATGATCCAAAATAACTAACACAATTAGTAAGCACAGGTCAGTCTTGAATTTACTGGTGTGAAGGCTGGATACAGAGGCAATCTAGACCACCACACAGTCACTCCTGGTTACTAGGAGAATTCTCACAATTTGCAGGTAAGCACTCAAATTTCTACAGTTAAGCTCAACCTCAAGTTGGGCCCTTGATCAACAGATGTAATAAAAAAAAACTTTAAAAAGGAAAATTGAGTTGTCCATAGCAGCCATTCAAATTTTCAGCCATGAATTTTCAGCCATTACAGAATGATATGTTTGCCTGAAGTACTAAGGCACACCCACACATCCCAGGCCCAACCATTATCTATACCAATAAGCAGACCTCAGGCTGTGAGTTCATAGCAGAGATTCCTTGTTTTTAAATGCATATAGATCTTTTAAGAGCAGGCTTTAGTTATTTGGTCAATACTGCACAGAATTTCTAATAAGCACAAAAATGTTTTCCCAAATTACTAGAGACATGGAATCCCCCTCGTAATTACAGCACCAGTTGTTGAAGAACTTGCACCCTGAGGAGCATACAGATGTCTTACTGTGCCCACATTTTGCTCCAGTTTTTTTTTTTTTTTCTAAATAAACATTCACACATTGACTTCCCTATAATTGAGTTTAGATGAATATGATTATGGTATTAATTATGAAAGGTAAGATAACAGGTTAGGAAGCCTAATTAACTCATCAAACTTCAGGTCTAGTCTACAGCAAATTAGCTGCGTCTCTTAAAATTAAAAGCTACCATGGATTGATGCAATAATTGTAAGACTTTATTTACATTAGGTCTGAAAATAATTGTGCTAAAACTTAACTGATCACTACAAACAGCAGATCTCCAGCCCCTCAAAACTACTGCTACAATTGGTCTTTCCAACAAGACACAGCCTTTAAAATGGAAATGAGATGCAAGGAAATTAATACTAAATATAATGGAGCAAATCAATTCCGAGGTGACCATGGCAACTTCCATAACATTAAGCATGAATTATGTGACAAAATAATAAAATATTACTTTCCCCATAGTCATTCAATTTACTTTATGCTGAATTGTGACCATACGCCTTCTCCAGAAAGTTTCAATTAAAAATCACTTCTGTAAGTTAATTCTTAAATCTCTAATTTCTGAAAGGCAAAAAGAATTAATAGTCAAAAAGGAAAAAAAGAAGGATCAGTGCACAATTATTTTAGCAGATAAGTAATATTTTTAGCAGATAAGTAATATTTACTTGGGGCGGGGAGGCGGATGTACGACATAGGAAGACAAGAATAAAAAAAACCAACTGAGCCCCTGCTCTTCTCTCCCCACCCTCCATCATCAATATAAACAATTAGAATTAAAACCAACAGCAACACCACCACATTTATGGATTAAGTTGCTTGAATACAGGATATCTGCTTAAAAGACACCTTTTCTATTCTGACAGACATGTTTCCCCTTGAAGCTTTGCCTGGAGTGGTTAGTGATGCATATATAGCTGACTGATTTTTCTCCATACCCTTCCCACTCTGTCAAAATCGCTTCATGAATTGCTCACACAAGAGGTGGATACATCATTTCAGACATTAAAAAAACCACTGGGTGTAATCTACTGATCTGTCTCAAATTCTCCAATGAACATCAAAAGACCTGATTAGTCCCTTTGATCCCTGTGTCACACTGGGAACTACTGAGAATTAAGTCTCTTCTGGTTGAACCATTTCTTTGAGTACAGGATATGAACTTCTACCCACGGACTAACGTCTGTTACTGGGTATTCCAACCTCATATTCAGCTTTAGTAGAACAATTTCTGCTTTACCAAATCCCCATGTGATCTAGTTCACTTTTTTTTTTTCACTATTTACCATTCTTCCTCTCAATGGCCAAAATTTCTCCATCTTTGTCATTGGCTTCTCTTTCAGTAACAGATAAAAGTCTCAGCTTTCTCTTAAAGATCTTCATCCATTCAGTCCTCAGGTTTAATAGCACCTAAAGACCACAACTAGTAGACCATTAGAAAACAGACTTCCTAAAAGCAAAGCATGGAAATGTTTCAATCCTTTTCTAACCTCTCAAGTAGCGACAAAGTCCCATTTGTGAAAGGCTGTCAACACAGCTCCTGTAACAGAAGTTACCTGCTGCTGGAAAGGATCTTATGAATTACTACAAATTCAGAGGAATACAGAAGTCTTCGGGTGATTCAGCATTTCTTAACAGTTTCTTATGACCCACACACAAAAAGACAGCGAAGGAATAAGATTTTCATCCAAAGTAGATTTGGGATTGCATAAAACAGAGTAACTCCAACTGTTCCATTATTGTTTCTAAGATGTACTTTAGGCCAACAGCCCTGTCATCTTGTTTTTAACTATTTACATGCAAGCGTAATATTTGCCTAGTATTTCACACACTGATGAAAATCAGTATTAGCGATCTAGAGCTCTGCTTTTTTCAACCCTTCTACATCTTCAGGAATGAAATCAAGAAGGGCATTACTGATTAAAGAGAGTGCAACTTACTTGGTTTTTTTTTTTTCTGTAGTTCTTAACTCCTGATTCATAGCACTTAGCAGAAGCACCTTTATTTCACTAAATGTACTGTTCTCATATGTGTCTGACACTTGTCTTCTAACAAGGCTGCACTCTTGTTAGACAGATAACAGCTTACAATTAAAAAAATAATTACAGCTTTAACAAGTACTTTGCCCTCTTTGGTAGTTACAAGACAGAGGCTTTTTTGGATATCCAAAAGGCATACTTAAACATTTATCTTTGAAGCATTATTCACACTTTTTCCTCACTACATAGTCTGTCCAAGGAGATAGGCCTTTACAGTTTGCAGCACTAGATGAGCAGCTCTTTGAAATTCCAAATACATATACTGTTTGTTTTGATTTTATTACGTTTGCCGAAGCCATCTAAGGTCAAGCCTTGATGATATCTTCTTAGTTATCTGTGATTCTGTTCTGAAAATCAATTTCTCTTTATCTGTTAAAATCAGGTCTCTGTAGCTTTATGCAATGTCAGAAGTAAAATGGAAGCAGAAAGTGTGCTTTAGAGTACTTAAAAACATCAAGCACATTTTGGTGTTGACTGTATGAAGTTTCTAATGTTATCACCTGAAGAGAAGCCCCATAGTAGTGTAGCTTTTTTTCCTCTCACCCAAATTTAATCTGTGATTATAAGGCAGGCTGGATGCCCGAAGCAGTCCCTAAATTATAATCCATCTTGCATGTTATCTGTTATGACATTTTTCCATACGCAATTAAAGATTGTTTTATGCTGCTGACCTGTCAGTTCCTTGAATGTGGCAATGTCTTTTTTAGTTTTGGAAGAAAATACATCCTTCCTAAAAAACGCTGCTACACTAACACAGGTTTGGGATTTTCTTAAGCACTTCAGTCCTGCTACCCATCCAACTGGACTGTGGTAACACTAGAGTCAAATTTTGTATTGCAAATAGAAAATTCCTATTTCTCTCATTAATAACACAGACTCCTAGTATTGTTGTACAAGCTGTTAAAGTATTCTCTTTTTTTTTCATGTCACCATTTTTATTCCCCACCTCACCATTTTTACCCTGTCCATTACATTCCTCACTTTTGTACTGTTCCTTTTGTACATTCCCTCACAAACATAGAATTTTAATAAAAATCCATAAGCTCTGACATGTCAACTCTCTTGATATGGAGAGCATTCCATATCAATTGCCTCTGAAGAGTGTACAGAACCATCTTGCAGGGCCGCACACTGTTCTGGTTTCACCTGAGATCCTTTCCTTTCTAGCAGATGGTATAGTGTTGTGTTTGGGATTTACTATGAGAAGACTATTGGTGACACACTAATGGTTTTAGTTGCTGTCAGGTAGTTGTAGTATTGTCTACATTAAGTCAAGGACTTTCCAGCTTCTCACGCCCTGCCAAGTGCACAAGAAGGTGGGAGAGCACAGCTGGGACAGCCGGCCCAGGCTGGACAAAGGGCTATTCCCTGCCACAGAACATCACGCTCCCGATGTAACTGGGGAGGCTAGCTGGGAGCTGGGATCGCTTCTCGGAAACAGACTGGGCACTGCATTGGGGTTTTTTCCACATGGTGAGCAATTGCATTTGTGCTTCAGTCACATTGCTGTTATTACTGTTATTATTGTCCTTTGCTATCCTATTAAACTGTCTTTATCTCAACCCACAAGATATTTTTTTTCCCTTGTCCTTCCCATCCCCTTGGTGAGGAGCTGATGCCTGGCGCTTAGTTACCAGCTGATGTGAAAGCACGGCACACAGTCTCTTGTACTGCACTAGCTGCACTGCAACGTGCTTCTGAGATAGCCCGCCCTCTGCCTTGCTTTAAATCATCCTTTCAAAACCTCACAGGTCTTTGGATCTTCCAAGTCAACTTCAGGGAACCAGCCTGACCCCTCCCACCATCTCTCTAAACCAGTTTTCTGAGCACTGGATGATAGCAAACATTTTGGAAAGGCCACATTGCTTCTAACACTGCAGCAATAATAACCCTTGCCTAGCATCCATTGCCTTGACTTCCCCACGAATTTTAGGAAGCTTTCTCACATTATCTAGACCTACTCCAATATTCTCTTTGCAGACACAATGCTGGAGGCCACATCCACTCCTGAAACACTGTGCCTATAGGAGCTCTTGCTATCGCATCATGCCACAAACACACTTGGGCCTACTATGTGTTTACAAGGTGCATTACAGACATGGCTAGATATCACACAGATACAGTATGATGATAAAGAAGACAGAACTACAGAAATAGTCTGTTTGCATTTCTACATTCTTCTTTATGTACCAGATAATTATTATCTGTCTATTCTAGAAATAATAATTATGAGGCATAATCAAGTGGCTTATATATTTATCTGCAGAAACCAAATCAACTTTGATCCCTGACAAAAAGGGTCTGGAAAAAAATTTATTCCAAGTATCATAAATCATTCCTTCAGAGGTTTTTTAACTGTAAAAACAAACTGAGCAATAGCAGGTCTCTTCAGAACTTGGCTATATAGAGAATCATGAGAAATCTCTCTCATGTCACACTTCTCCATTCTTCAGAAGCTGAAATGTTTTTCCTTTCTTTGGGGATACCTACTTTAAACATTAGAAACTAACTTCACGGTACTAATATAAGAAAAGTGAGGGCTACTGGGTTTTTTTTTTCAATTTACACTGAAAATTAAGCTACTATGGAGTGACCACCATATTAAAGATTTCAAAGTTTTTGAAGGTCAAATCACACACTGATCAGATTTCACTTATAAGTCTGTACTTCACAGTGTTTCTCACACACTAACCACTTAACACTTTGCAGGCACTCTTGTAGTATCTAGAAAGCAGAATCCACAGCTACATAAAAAAAAGCAAAAAACCTTCAGCATTATTGGGGTTTGTCCATATTATTCAAATAACCTATAATTAAATAATCCACTGAGGCAAAAACCTTCCTTTTCTTGCCCTGACTAGTAATTATTTTTAGCAGTCTCAACTCTATTTCTTTATGTTGGTTTTTTTTTGTATATCCTTCAGAAGACATTAGGAAGAGATATTTGATTTTTTTACTTTATTTTTGATATATTGATGGATGCAATGTTCAGTTCAGCCATGTTCTTCACTGCGGTCCCCCCTTTCCCTTGAGATCACAGCTCTATCTGCCAGCTGATTTATACTTCCACTCTTCCTGCTTAATGATTCAGAAAAGAGCCACTCATTGAAAATACAATTCCTACATAGCTGAGGTGCAATTCTTCCACCCTTTTAAATGGGTCTCTGACAAGAGTCCAGTACGCTTTATAAAAGTGGTATTCACAGTGTATACATTTACTGTGCAATAAAGAAAAATTACTTCAAATCTTCACAAAAGAATTGTAGGTGTACCAAGTCAGCAAAAAGACTGATCTAACCCAGCCCTCCCATCCTGGACAGTGCTGCTACCTGCTCTTCTGCCTGCAGGAAGTTCTGTTCCATTGGTATTGATGAATTTTAATAGTTGGTTTTAAATCCTCTTAAAACTGATTGTTCTACTGAGTAGGTATTTCAAGCACACTGGACAGCTGTATTAAATGTTTTTCTTTAGGATTTGATTACTTACAGTACATTGAGTTTTAATGCATCATCCACTGTTAACTCTGGTTTGATAGTATCTTGGCTGGTTATTACACCATGATTTGCAGGCAGCTGAGAGTAAACTCTATGTTGTAAACTGTGTGTGCAATAGGGAATTCAAGGTTCCTACTTAACATACAAGAGCAGAAAAATTCTATATAACTTACAGATATATCTTACAGCCTAATTGTGCATAGGAAATATTGTCTGAAAATAATGAATAAGCATGATACATGCTAAAGCGTGTAAAAAACTCCCACGTTTCAGCTGTAAAAGCCTTCATCTGTGTACAGACCCTCCCAGTGCAGATAGCCAAGCCAAATTTTATCGGATTAATCCCCCTAGTGAAAGTGACTTGCCTAGTTCTAATATCATTATTTGGTATTGAATGTATCTACCACAGCATGAGGGCAGTTTACAAGGACGGAAGTATCACATTTCACCATTTTGTGATTATGGGTGTTCATCCTTACCTTAATATCCTGCCACCTCTCCATTTCTTCAGTTGAGTATTAATGTCAAGTCTTGAAAATACTAATTTGCTTTGAAATGTTTTAGAATTTTTTTTATAGTCTTCTCTTTCTGAATACCTGAACTTATGAGAGGACTAGCATGTTCATGCAGCACACACCTACAAAACCTGCTTAAGTAGCTACCTTTACCCTCAAATAACTCTACTGTCTTAGCAAAGGGAAGACAAAATCAATCTCTAGTTCTGAGGAATGGCTGATTTTTTTATTTAAAAAAAAAAATCATAAAACTTTTATATGTACACCAAGCTCTAGTTATGCCATTTCATTAGATACTTGGCTGCTGATAATATCTGAAAATCAGATACAGATATAATTTTGAAGTATTCTTATAAAAATACTTCAACTGGGAAATATAATAAATAGGGAAATATCCATTTCATTGATAAACTACCGTAAAAGTTAACTGATTATGTTCTGTGGGATTTTACTTAAACTGAAATGATGCTATACCTCTTCATTTCCAAGAGCATATTGTGTCATGTGTGACAGGATCAGTGTGACACTGACGTTCAGGCTTCATGATGACTGCACTGCACTCATGCGGCACAACTATCACCATTTTCCCGGAGAACACAACTTCATGCTATTTATATTATGCTATTTTCAGTAAGCATTCATTAAAAATACTTAAGTCGGCTTAGTATGATGATCAAAAGTGTAACAAGAAACTATTTTAGGCAAAAATGAATAGAATGTACAGGCACTGAGAAGAGAATACAGATATTTAAGTCTATTTCCATGACAGGTTTTTTCCCTCCCATCTGATAACAATAAATTATATTATCCAGTACCTTTTAATTCACTTCCATTTTCAAATGTATTTTAGATCTTTAAATTTAAGGGCATTGATATCTCCTGCCTCATAACTTTCAAAATTTGTGCTGCAAGAATCATAAAATAGCATTTACCTGGACTGATATTCCTTGGCTCATACCCTGAGCCATTAAGCTACTGCACAAAAAAAAGGGATATCATTGATTTCCTCCAGTCTCATTTTTAAAGAGCTGAATGAACCCTAATTATTTCTCTTAAATAAAAAACCCAGGCCTTTGAGAAGCTCGAGGTATAGCTTTTGAGCTGGCAGAAAAGCATCACAAAACTCAAGGCTGAGGTTTGGGGGACTACAGAGGCTCTGACAGGGGATTACAGGGCTCTTCTATCTCATTATTTTCCTTTTTGACTTGTTCTGTACAACCACATACCGAAGCGTAGCAGTGTAATACATCTCAGTATTCAGCAAATCTGATGCTTTAAATCCTACTCTGCAATGCCAGTACTTTTCAAGAGCCACGAAGGGAGCACAGGAGCTTTAAATAAATATTCTGTCCATCTATACTGTATGTCCAGACCCTTCAAATTCAGTTTTCCAGCCCATTGCAGAAAACATATGGAATTGCTGCCTATCTGCTCAGGCTTTGCAGTTTTGTAGCTGTATCTCTCACCAGGCGTGTGACCACTTGAGAAAAATTGCTACGCTCAGTGACTCCCAACAGAAAGCAAAAGCTTTCTGGGAAGCAAATCAAAAATGCTTTCATTGTTAAAAATGATTACACTTCACTGAAATATAGAATAACAGGGAACTGATAGACGATTTTACATGTTCTTGCATGCATGTCTGTCCGGGATAAACAGGGTTGTAGCGGTTCTGCTACAAACTCCTGGCCTTTAAGACAAAAAAATACCCAGACTGGGCTCAAAACTACCCCAGCACGAAACTGCAAAGTTGTAAGGTCTAAAGGTGCTTAAAGGTCACAACCAAGCAACAAAGCAAATGCTTCTAGAGACTTCTTAACCAAGATGCACTTTAAGTAAGACTTTATGTGAACTTAGAAAAACAGGTCATCCCGACAAAAAAAGTACAGAAACAAAATTTGTCATTCCTCACATTCTGAGGGATTTACCAGCTCTGCAGTTTTAGCAAGTCCCATTCTCAATGAATCAACAGAATATTTATAGAAAACAAGGTTGCTAGGTGGTGAGGAGAAAACATTACAATCTTCATAAATTTAGACTTCTTTTTTAATGCTAATTTACATTGCAGCACTACAAGCCATCTAAAAGCAACAGTGTGCACGCTCAACTGTGAAATAACGAACCATCCAATTTTCAACAGAGATTTCACAGAAAACTACATCAAAGTTGCAAGGTTGCTTAAAAAAAAAAAAATAAACCACCAACACACTAGTGGGAAGCTATCTTAAGTGCATGTCGACATTTGATTTTGTTTTCCCTAAATAAATTTCACGCTTATAGAAATAATAGTTTTTGTTTTTCAGACCAAATAAAATTCTGTGGAGTCAGTGCATCCAAGCCTTAAGGATTGTGACAATTAAGCTGCTTCCTCTTTTGTGAACCCTGTATTGGCATTAATGAGATGCAGAGGGAGTTATATTAAGATTTCTTCCAGCCAAAAGGGCACATCAAGCTGCTTTATTGCTCTTGAAGTAGGAATAAGACCTATTTCATCCATTCTCTGAAAGGATATATACAGGTTTCCTAGGTATCCAAAGTACTTTATGACTAGGGGAGTATATATTAACCCCCTTGCAACTCTAAAGAATGACTGCAAGAGGAAGAACATCACAGCATTAAAAGAAAAATCAACTTTCATAGTTGTCTTTAAAAACATCTTCTCCCCTTCTTAGAGCTCCTTCACACAACCTTTTCTTAACTCATGCTGAGAGAAACGTGCTCAAGGAAGAGCCATCTTGGATGAAAATGAAACTCAGTTTCTAGGCTGTTTGGCCTCACAATGATTTACAGCAAAACCGGCCCAAGAATCTGAGTGCCTACAAACCAGCTGATATGGAGGCCAAAGTAAACAATAAGGACATACCATTGAAGAGTTTCACTTTATCTACATGCCAGATTTCAGGATCTGCTGAAAGTATGAAACAAATAGTTGCCTATTCAACTGAAAAATAGGTACCTTGTCAGTTACTTTGTTTTCTCCAGAAAGAATGAGATAAGAAAACTCTCCTACTTTCACCTTCCACATTCCTTCCAATGGATTTCCTAGCAAAGGACAGTCATTACCTTTTCCTGGCATGGCAGTACTTTAAAGTTGGATTTAACTCTGGAGGTGGCCCTGCTTTCAACAAGCAATTTGTACCAAATCATTTCTTGAATTGCTTTCCAGCCCACATCATTTTATGTTTAAAACAGTATTTTGAATGAAGAGTTACTGCTGTAACTGCATATCTTATCCTACCCAGAGCATTCTTGTAGTATATGCACTATATCACCTCTAACAGTAGAAGAAATTTCAAATATTTTCCACTATAAAAAGAATCTGATAATTTATGAGACTCTTCCTGTCTTCAACCAACAGTAAATCTGCCAGATTTGTCAACGGCACTGTTCAAAGGTCAAAAAAACACATTCCTACAGGTCTATGACAATCCGTTCACACTTGGCTTATTTGTTCGCTGCCATTTTGCATTAGCCTTCCATATTTAATCCAGCATAATTGGATACTAGCTGGCTACAAAAAAAACCCAAACACATCAAGCAAAAAAACCCCACAAAACCAAAAACCAAACCAACCAACCCACATTACTACTATTCTGATAGCACTGCTTCCACCATCTCTAATTTATACAAAAATTCACTGGCAAATTTGATGCTTGAAAACATTTTAGCTTTGATAGTGAAGATTTCATATATGAACAGTTTGACTCTCTGAAAGTGAGATGTGCATAACCACAGCTCTCAACCCCTTTATTAACACTTGGAAGTTTCCACCAAATTTGAAAAAGGACTGGAAATTTAAGGATTCCACTGTGAGTGTCATGGTTCTGCCCCCAGCCAGGAGCCGAGCACCACGCAGCTGCTCGCTCTTTGGGGGAAAAAAGGGGAAGGGGAAAAGGAAAAAACCAAAGGCCAACCTTGTGGATTGGGACAAGGATAGTTTACTAGGACAGCAGAGAGAGAAACAACAATAATAGGACTTTTATAGCAAAAATATATTAAACTGGTGATACACAATGCAGTTCCTCACCAAACCACACAAGTCAGGCCGTACAGCTCAGAGCCATCCTGAAACCAGACCATCCCCAAAAACTGTGTGTCCAGGAGATGCATGCTCCTCTCCCCAAGTCCCCCTTTACGCTGAGCATGATGTAATTGTCATGAAATACCCTCTCTGGCCAGCTTGTGTCACCTGTCCTGGCTGTGTCCCCTCCCAGCTTCCTGGGTGACACCTGCCTTCTCATTAGCAGGGCAGCACAAGAAGCAGAAAAGTCCTTGACTGCTCAGCAACAACTAAGACATCAGTGTGTTATCAGCACTGCTTTCATCCTGACTCCCAAACATGACACTACACAGACTGCTAGAAAGAAAATTAACTATTCTAGCCAAAACCAGGACAGGGAGGAAAAGCAATGATGTGATTTGTCCCCTTTGCATTTGAAGACATGGGAGACCAGTTGAACAATCAGCACCTGCATTGCTTTAAAATACTTTGCTTTGCCTCTTGCACAGTCAGTAACTCACATCAAAGTAGGTAAGGAGAAGAGCTGACAATACTGCAGGCAAGGAAGCAGAGGACGTGGAATGTAATTGGGGGATTAGATGGTATAAATGAAGACTATAGAGATTCACTGAAGAGGTGAACACACATTGGTGCAAGGGGAGAGGAAGAAATTGTAAATGAGGTGAGATTACTGCAGCTAGTGTGTGAAATGTACGGAATACACTACAGGATAAACTGCAAAAGAAAGCTTTCATTTGATTGAATGGAAATGAAAGCATATCTGATGATCTTCAGAAATGCATGCATGTCTAAGATTTCCCCTTAAAAAATCAGCTATGCACTCCCAACAGTGTAAAACAGGGCTGAGCAGAGATTGCAGAGTCTGCATAGCAATGCTCGAGATTTGAAGTTGCAGTGAAGACAGCAGTTTGTTCTCATTGCTTCTGCTCAAAGTCAAAAAGATTTAAAAATATAGTAACTTTGTAGCATGTTCGGTAAAAAGCTATAAATTGGGGTGCTAAACATGTAGGTAAACATAAAGGAATGAGATTTGGGGCCATTCCATAGCATGTGTATGCATTGCTATGAAATCAAAAGAGCAGCATATTGTCCAGGTGTTCTCTTCCCTGGGCTGAGGAGGCAATGGGTGCATGGGTGTTCTATAAGAGCACACTGCCTTTCCCGCTGTTCCAGGTTGCTGAGGACATACTCCAGATAGCAGAAGATCGTATCAGATGTGTTAGATAGCTTCTGTCAAAACCCTTGTTCCTAGTGTGTTAACACAACCTTTAACGTGCCTTTTAAAGTCTTGAAACGTGGTTTTAAAAAAAGATTATTTCCTGAACAACAAAACCACTAAGATAATGCTGTATGACAAGGACTGCTTTAAAAGCATAATATCTCAACGTTCTTGCAATCACACCAAGGAAGGAAGGAAAGGCAATCGTACAAATAAATGAGCACCTTCAAATTATTAAGCAATTAAAGCAGCAGCATGCTCAGCTTCACAGAAACAAGTACTATAAACAAAGACAGCTTTACAAATGTGAAGTTCAAGTCACAATTCCTGTCCGGGATGCAACTGCAGATACATTATTGCAGTTAGATTTGTTTAATCCCAGCTCTCTGCACAAGGTATCAGCAGGATTAGTTATTCTTGCTCTGAGCTTCTTGTTATCATGGTGGTGGATGCAAACACCTAGAAATTTAGTTTTGTATAAATCCTGTAAAGCAGCTATTACTGCTATCTCTTCATTCCAGGACACACAGCACCACCAGTGAGTGAGCACTTCATGGTCGTGCTGAAGCTATTTCACAGACAAAAANAAACTTCCAGCTCCAGACCCTGTGCCTCAGCTCTGGCCTCTCTGCCTTCTCTTGTGAGTGTTTGACCATTCCCAGTATTTATCAGGATAACAACCTGGAGAGGTGGTCAGTCCAAATGATGCTGTATTTTACAAACACTCCCCTTCAGTCAAATAGATA
Organism: Zapornia atra; assembly: GCA_013400835.1. Classification (NCBI taxonomy): domain Eukaryota; kingdom Metazoa; phylum Chordata; class Aves; order Gruiformes; family Rallidae; genus Zapornia; species Zapornia atra. The sequence continues at coordinate 49,938 of VZTU01001864.1, read as the reverse complement.
CGACCCAAAGGTATCTTCTCTTCCTACAACAGCAGGACACCCTGACTTTAATCCTCCATTTCTTCTCCAAAACCTACTGTTCCAATAAAATAAATCACCATGGGATGATTTATTGACACTTGACTATTTAAAAGCATCAGATCTGTTTGCTCCTGAAGACTGATGCAAGGTCGTCTGCACTGCCACCAAAATCCGTAAGGGCTGGGTGTACATTTCTCTGCAACATCAGCATCACTTTGCAGCCTTTCCCTTGCAGAATCACCCTGATCTTGTTGTAAATACATTGGTTAACTTTTTTGCTTCCCTGTCACCAGTATAAATAGCATGTAGGAAAAAAATTGATGAGCTAATAGACTTTTAATGTATAAAGAGATTCCAACTACATAATCCAAATATTTACAAGATGGGACGAGTCAGTTATTTTTTCATGGATAGCTATACAAAAGAGGGCAGTTTACAGGAAAGATTTGAACACTAAAATAGTCTGTGCCCTGCCAGTTGTGTTTGGAACAGGCTGGGAATGGGGAGAAAAAAAAAACTCTTGGAAAAGAACGGAAAGGTACTCACAGCGTAACACAGCTGAACTCACAAAGATGCACAACAATTAAAAATCACATTGGCATTTGAAAGGGTGAGAGAGATTAGACACCTGGAAATATATTTAACATACTGAAATTCCAGGGAGAAGTCCCATTTTCTGACTACCAAAACAAGTCACCTCCCTCTCTGACTGTGTTTTATTGAAACTGGAACCATTTCCAACTGAGATTTACATAAAATTTTATCAGAGTAGCGCTGAATGACTACAATGAATGTCCTCACACATACATTTTGCAGCTGATTTAACATCCTCCTTGCTTCCTCTAAACACTATAGTTACCACCACACTAGTCAGGATTACTTGCTGTAAAATTTACCAGCAGCAGGTCATCATCTTTGTTGGCATATGAAAAGGTGTCCTTCCAGTCACTGGTGAAGGACAAAGCCATAGCAGTTGCCACACAGAGAAAGGAAAACAAGCACAAGGTAAGAAAGAGGACTGAAGAAGTGAAAAAAAGTCTTACAGGAGAGCAGCAACTTGTGAGAGGAAGTAGGGTGGAAACTTGCTATTCAAAACACATTCAGAAGACCAGAACATTTTCAATCCAGCTACTTGCTTTAAAACAGCAAAATCACCCATAGCACAGATCCATGGGAAATTTCTTGAATGTCATGATGGACAGGAGACAGAAAATGAAGTGGCACAAAGTCAAACTGTATGGTAATTTCAGTATGCAAATTAATCGCTAGGATTTCACAGCACTTGCTACAAATAGAAATATAGAAGGCCAAGTTTAGGGGTGTAGAATCACGAAAGCAATGCAGAAAGTCACAGGTCTGAGTTTTGAGGTGTACAGATGACTCTTCTGCCTTACTTCCAGGAAGTAAGACACAATAAAAAGTATCTCCTACCCTGTCGCATGTGACAGATCTAAACATGTGCTCAATTTAGTGCTTAAATGACAAAGGCAGTGCATAGGAAGTAGGGAAATGGCAAGATAGCTCAGCATGAGTCTTACCTTTTTCTAGATACTACAGATGTCAATATTTTCCAATCTGCAACTCAAAAGCCATACATCTATGCTGCCCATGCAACCATTAAACTGTTGATAAATTACCCTCATGCACAGGATGCCTTTATCAACAGCTTTATATATATATATGTTTTTTTTTTTTAAAATACCCTGCAATAATACACTTGCCTCAGTATCTTCTTGCACAGCCTGCTTCAGTACCACCAAGCTATCAGTTGTTTGCTGAGTACTGTATCATTTTGATATATCACTACATATCATTACTCCGTATCACAACTTTTTAGTGAAATAGTAAACTTTTAATCCTTTATAATCCTTTCATTCATGTCTCTGTAACACAATAGAGGTCAGCTTAAGACACACGCTGCTCAGTTTCCATGTTAAGTATACAGCAGTAAGTCTTCATTCAAAATATTATTTTTAAACATTTTCAAAGGTAAAATGCAGTTGTTCGCCCTGCACTTAGCACAGAACAAGCAAAAATGGTTAAATTGAATGCTGTGAAATTAATCTATTTTTAATTAATTATTTCACCCCTGCCAGGAAGGATCACTGAAATATCACTGGAGAAATTAAATATGGCAGCAGATGCTGGAATACACAGCAGCCTTCACAAGCAGTGGCTTGCTCAGGAGGTTTTAGCACACTGCTCCAGTTACCCACTCTCCTAAGAAAAAGAGGCGTCAGTAGCTCTCAAGTCATCTGCTGGTTATTTTAAATAGAAGACCCAGATGATTTTTACTGACTGCAAAACAACAACCAACTAAATGCTTTCTTCCTCGGTTACTGACAAGATGACATCACTTTGTTCTGCCCTGTGCATGAAGGAGCTGTGTGTGATGTTTTTTCCAATTAAAAACATCCCTGCCCATAGCTAATATTAATTTGCATTCACTCTGCTCACTGTTTCTCACACATTTTTTCCCAGCAGAAAACAAAAGTTCATTAAAACCTGAAAGCATACCTAGGTGACTGGGAGCATGTGTCTGGGCAAATGTATCCCAAATGGCCTTGCATTCGTTTTTTCATATGTCGTTTACTCTGTGAAATACTTAGTAACAACATCCTCACAAGTTTCCTTTCCTTTTTAACTATCCATTCCTTTCTTAAGACACATTAGCTGGGATATTTCTCTACCTTTGTTTTCCTTCACAGAACAACTAGAGCAGACAAGCTTACTCAGCACTTCACTTCTGGGGATTTTTATTTTTTTTTTAAACTTTAGTTTTAAATTCACAAACCTGAAGATAAGATAGTTTGAGTAGAAGTTTCCATAAACCTTACATAAATTTTTCTCAAGGTTCTCTCACACTAAATTAGCTTTCTTCTCCCTTATGACTTAACCTGTCAATTCAGCACTGTTTTGAACAACTAGTTCAGGGACACCCTGAGTCTGAGCCACAAACAGCAGATATTCTTCATGAAACAGTTTGCTGAAGAATAAAAGTAATGAGCTCTTCTGTCATAAGTTCATTCTCTCTTAAAAAAAATAAATCTAACTTTAATCTTGTTTTGGTCAGTAATGCGTGACAATCACACATTCTGTACATATATTATGAGGTAGAACTTTAGGGATGTGAGAAATTTTGAGCAGATACCCTTCTCTCATTAAAGACAGTGGAAAAAAAAAAGCTGACTGAATATGAGCCACCAGTGTGCCCAGGTGGCCAAGAAAGCCAATGGCATCCTGGCTTGTATTAGTGTGGCCAGTAGGTCTAGGGAAGTGATTGTGCCCCTGTACTCGGCATTGGTGAGGCTGCACCTTGAGTACTGGTTCCAGTTCTGGGCTCCTCACCATAAGAAGGACATTGAGGTCCTGGAGTGAGTCCAGAGAAGGGCAACCAGGCTGGTGAAGGGGCTGGAGGGCAAATCCTAGGAGGAACGGCTGAGGGAGCTGGGGATGTTTAGCCTGGAGAAGAGGAGGCCAAGGGGAGACCTTATCACCACCTACAACTACCTGAAGGGAGGTTGTAGAGAGGTGGGTGATGGTCTCTTCAGCCAGGTGACAGGAGACAGGACAAGGGGAAATGGCATGAAGCTGTGCCAAAGCAGGTTTAGATTAGATGTTAGGAAAAAAATTTTCACTGAAAGAGTCTTCAGGGCCTGGAACAGGCTGCCCAGGGAGGGGGTTGAGTCACCTTCCCTGGATGTGTTTAAAAAAAGGGTAGATGAGGTACTTAGGGATATGGTTTAGCATAGGATGGAATTGGTTGGACTTGATGACCTTAAAGGTCTTTTCCAACCTTGTAATTCTGTGAAAAGCAAACAATCTCAGCTTAAACATAGTTTCAAACAACGAGTGAGTGCCAAACAACAAAGTGATTCACAAGACTTCTCTGCTTTCTAAATTAAGTTCTACAAAATTACTTAGGTTTACTAAAATGACCATCCTAGAGGAAGAAAACCAACCTAACAGCCTATATTAGAACTTAAAGACCAAAGTTTTTCTTTCAAAAAAGGGAAGAAATCTGTTTATCTCAAACTCAGTTATATAACAGCTATTAACATTTAAAAGGCAAGAAGTTATTTTAGAAGCCGCATGTCAGATGAACTTGGAAAACCTAACTTTCCAAGTGAATTTACCAGATCAGCTATTTCAGTTTATTGTTATTTATATTGAGAATTTTTTTAATCTATTACCACTGTTAACTATCCCTCTAAGAAACAATATTAATGTCAAAAAGAGCTCCCAAAAAATTAGCAAAGATGCTCTAGTAAATCAGTTTCAGACTAAGAATCATATTTAAAACCACATCTTGTTACATATATTTTATTTTATTCAGCAGAGAAAGACCTATGCCTAGCATGAAAAACACAATGGATGACAGATGCAAAATCCTCTATTTTAAGCTGTCTGTTTAAATTTCATCAACTTCTCTCTATTGTGCTTACAGACAACAGTGGTCTTGCCACCTAGGAAAAAGTTGAAATGGAGCAAATTACTCTGTGTGGTACCTTCATGGGACACTTTCATACAGTTGAAGTATGGAAGGGAAGACAACACAAGTGAGTAAGATGCCCCCAGGAAAGTAGTCTCAGCCCTACAAATTACAATCAGTACCGTTGTTTTACTTGGACTCTGCTGCAGAAAATATCTTGAGCTCCGTATCAGCTTCCCAGTGAGTTTTACATTATCAGAACAGATTGTAAATATCAAATTATTACTTCTTGCACCAACTGGCATTATATTTTATTAGTTCCAGTATTAATTGCTTTCTCTCACAGAGTTTCTCTTTTGGGACACATCCCACTTGCTAAAGTATCATTCCAAAAGTAACTCCAGCACATCGAGGCTTTCCCCAGGCATTTTCTTTCACTGGCAAGCTCTGCCTATGCTGTCAAACTCCAAAGACTTTGGTTACTGGTTTTCAGGTGCAGCAGCTCCATTTCACCTGCCACATATCTCAGTAGTAACCACAACTCACCCCAGGGGAAGTCTGTAGCAGTCCTGCTGTGTCATTAAGTACACGAGGCAGCCGGCATGGGGACCGGCAAGCCCAGTGCTTTCAGGGCACGCTGCGCACTGTGCTGCACTTTCAGGGCACCTCTACCCTGCATAAGCACTACCCACACGTGACCATACCTTGTTTCACACTTTCTGGACAGAAGTAACAAGCTGCTTCCACCTTTGCCACAAGTTGCTCACTTCACACACTTTACACCTATATGCACTAACTGAAAAAGCCAGTTATGCTGATTGTCCCTACCCAACATGCCATAGTAATTGCCAAAGGAGTCTCAAATTGCCTGTAATTTTAATAGAAGAGGGGGTGGGGAAAAGTTAACTACATATAATATTTAAAAGTGCATCAAAAAACACCAAACAATGTTCCCAGTCTAATACAAGATCAGCGCTATGTAGCAGAAAAGCTCTATTTCAGCTTCCAGCACAAGGGAACGATATACTGACGATGCTTAACGGTTGAAGATTATTTTCTCCTTTCCACTTTCACTGGCTGATATTGCAACTTTGCAAGCTTTACAACCCTTATTAGATTAAAGATGTGATCTATAGTTCACTTTTTGAACGAATCAGTGATAATTCCTACTTGAGAGGAGTCACTCCCCAGGCTGCAGAAGTGACTTAAGATTCTTAAAACAGTCATGGCACAGGAGCCAAGGTTCAAGACTCATTGACTGCACTAATCACAGTTTTTAAAATGCAAGCCTTGCGGGGTTAAAAACTAAATAATCCAATGCCCCAGTGTAAGCACTCATTGCGTTCCACAACAGTCAGCCAAATCTGTCATGCTTGTTCCCTTCTGCAGGTTGTTGCATCAGGAGACAGTCACACACTTCTCTGTAGCAAAATACTTTGGCTCTAGACAGGAAGGGTTATGAGTGTAATATCGTTTAGAATAAGAACAACCAATCATGATGATGACTGTGTGTGTGAAGGAAGGAATTCAATGGAAGTCAACAGTACTTCCTAACGTTTGAAGGTGAATTTCTGCCTGCTTGAATTCCTTGAACACAAGCCTTCTTACGTATTTGTGTCTGCTACCTATTTCAGAAAAGCACTGCTATTTTATACTGGAAGGCTGATTGCTTTTAATACAAACCGACCCAAATCCATTCATTTGGAATAAAGTGTCATTTCCTATCACCCAGAGGATATCACCTTTCCATATACTAAGGATGCAGGCCAGATGATTTCTGACACTCAAGGCACACACTCCACTGCAGTCTGTAAAACTCATACAGTCCCGTATACCCCTAACATTGCTGAAAACTCCAAGTTGTTCATAACTTGCAAGCAGGAGAAAGGACTGTGAAACAATTCAGTGTTCACGTTTTGCACACTTCTAGAAGTCATTCATTTATTTTTGCATTTGGCATCACTGATGCTGCTTAGGTGACATAAATTTCCCCCATGGGATAGAAAATGCTACCTGTTAATTGAGAACTTCCTTCACTATCTGTCATCCTGAAAACATCTTTAAGACTAACATGGAAGATGCTTTCCCAGCCACTGCAGTACAGTGCCTAACACTCCTGTGGTACTTCAGGCTCCACAAAGCTAGCTGGAATTAAATACCCATCAGAGAAAATACATAAAGAAATACAAAATATAATTTGAGTATCTTCAAGTCTCTTGCTTTTAAGTGTCCTTTCCTTTTCACAGGTAAAATGCAGAGGAATTATAAGCAACTTTAATCAGCTAATTTAAACAGTTACAGGACAAATACATAATATAGGCAGGGTACTCAGGTAATGTTTGATCTATCTACCCTACACAGGATTCTGTCCTGCTAATTAAGAATTTACTTCCAACTGCAAAAGATTTTACTCGACCATTTTACTTCCCAAGAGAAAGTGCCATAGCATCAGAGGAAATAGTTTCCAGCTTTTTCAGTGATGGCTCTGAGACATGTAGATTGTTGCTGGTATCACCAATGAGAAACTTTTCAGAGCTGAGAACTTTTAATTTCTGCCAGTTTTCCCTGAAATTCGTTCCTTCAGCAGGCATGCTAAGATCATTCAGAGATGCATTTATCACACCTAATGATCTTCTTCCTGGCATTCAAACTTTCTTTCAACTTGAATTGGTTTCTTTGAGGAATACAGATGTGTCTAAAAAAACCATATATCTGTTCTCCACAAGAGATAAATTAATGTGAAATCAAACACTGTTGTTGTTAAGCTGTCACATTTACTAGCATCCTCGTTTCATACTTTCAGGATCTGGCTTGGATAATAATCAGAATATAATGTAGTGTCTCACATCCCATTCTTGCAGAATACTAACACACTCCGTTCACAGAGCAGCAGAGGGCATATGTAGGAGCATGCTTTGTGCTCCTTGCAGTTTCCAAAGGCTACCAGTGAAAAGAGACATTCCACTGGAAAATGTCTTTGTGTGGACATTATCCTATAAATTTCTGTAGGAGCAGTCAGGGAGCAACCCTTTTTATTGCTTTTAAAGGGCTTTGTTCACTGCAGCCAGAAGTCTCCAAGTGAAGGGATAGAAACGGAGATTAATTGTCTCATCTGCTCAGGGGGTAATTCCCTTTTGGGTAGTTTATTTTTGCTTATAAAGCTTATAAAGCTTATTGATGGAGTCTGTGTTTTTCCATGAAAACATTGCTAGTTTCTTTGCAATGGACTTAATCAGTTGAACAGGGTAATTTCAGGCTGGCGTTTTGCTAGTTGGAAGAGTTGCACGCTGAAACCATCCTTCTACATCAGGAACGAAACTTCCCTATTAATCTACATATGACTGTGTATTCAAAATGAGTTAGATCAGCTTGGAAGAAATTTCAGGGCTTTAATGAAAGCATATTTTTCCTTTCATTCCATACCAGGTTTGGTGGTTTGGTTTTGTTATTGCTGTTGTTTGGTTGGGTGTTCTGGTGGGGTTTTTTTGGTTGGTTTGGGTTTTTGGGGTGTGGGTGGGTGAGTGTTACTTCAGCCACTGGTTATGGGATCTGTAGTAGAGTCAAACCAAATAAAACAAAACTTCTGTTAAGCAGAGATCTGAGAATCAATGCAAACCTTGCCAGTCTCATAACCAAAATACCACACCCCTCTGTCATCCCACGGTTCTGATCAGCTACCAGAACTCAGAACAAATGGCCATAACGAAATCAAAACCAGAGGTCATCGTGCCAACTTAAAACTAAATGGAAAAGGGAAAAAATGAACCTAAGTAATTCTTTGTAACCCCTTGTCCTTAAGGAAACATAATTTAATTAAGGATAACTGGTTTGATTGTGCAATCTAAAAACTTACTGCTTGTTCACATTATAGAAACAAGAGTTAAACAACATTTCAGGTAACTAGAAAGCAATTCATCATTTCAGGACAGGATACAAAAAAAAATTACATTACGTATTAACACCAAGAAGTCATCTCCATTTATGGTACCACCACACTGCTGACTAGTGAATGCTGGCTAGGTTTTTCTGATTATCTGTATTGCAAACCACAGTTTCTGAAGAGACCATTACCTGCCGGTAATGGTAGCGAGCCAAATGCATTCACAGCTCAGGCCACTTTTTTAGCCTAAGACTAATGTCATGGCCTCATTACCGCCACTTGAATTCCTTCAGAATGGCCTGGTTGGGCTAGGCCAGATCCATAGCAAATATACTGACTGTTAGGCAAAAGAAAAACCTGGCAATATCAGCATTTGAGAGAAACCAAGCAAGGCATAACCCCGCTTCAGCACCAGAAACCGCCAGCACGGATCTGGTTTTCAAGATTATTTTTGAAACCATGTAAAGCACAATGTTTTTTGCAACCTGGCTCTAGGGATCAGCATTTAGTTTTCTAATGGGCTGTAAGTATTCAGGCTTCATAATCAGGGGTAAGATTGACTTCTGCATTCTAAGCTGCTACTGTTCAACTGATGAAACATATCAACAAAATCAGCATACATCAGGAGGTCTAATACTCCAACTAAGTTCCCCTTGCCAGATTCTCCTTCATTCACCATTGAATATGTTATAACGATAGACCAGCGAATAGTTAATAGAGTTATATAAAGGACAACGGCAAGGGAAAGACTTGGACTTTCACCCTTTGCTAAACTCATTACAAGTCTCTGAAGTGGATTAAAATAGTACAGAAAGCACCTTTGATCCTCTTTCAGTCACAGAAATGACCTTTGAATTTTATTGTGTTTACAATAATCTTCTATGCAGATGGGTGTGAACTTTAGCTAAATTAGTTTGACCTATTGCAAATAAAGAAAAATGATTTGCATTTAATGTTTCTTCCTGGAAACTAAGGGCAAAATGAAACCACAGAGCAGCAAATCTAGCAAAAGCTTAAACACTTTCCCTTTCTCTACAACAGGAATACATAAAATTCACCATAGAAGAAAAAGAAGTGAGTTTAAATCTATCCTACAGATAACAGTAAATAACATACAAATTGTCAACCTCAGAGCTAGAACTTTCCTAAAGTTTTTACACCCCAGAAAGGGAAGGAAGCACTTTACTGAACAGTGCATTACATAGGTAGCCAAGGCAAGAGGAACAAGAATCTAGCCAATGCAAATAAATACCACTGTAGTCTCCCTGCAGATCACATCAACCAACAGACACTTCAGTTGCAAGATTGAAAAAGCAATTTACTTCCTTTGCATTTTTCCTTATGCCAAATTCCAAATTAAGACATGACTTATCTGCTTTTTAAATTAATATATTCTATTAATACACAGTAAAGCCTTTTCTCAGCAAATATAACAGGAACAGTACGTCGCTGCAGACATACAGTGAAAATCTCTTCCGAGGTGCACTCAAAACCTCTAAAACAGCAATTTTGGAAGTGGGATAGGCAGCACTCCAAGCACTTTACTTTTCATGCTTTTAGTCCTGACACAATTCTGCTACCCCAGTGCAAGCTACAATGTGAAAATAATTTCTGCCTATTTCTCTCAAATACCACTCACTGCACCCCCCAACCCACACACACTCAGAGACAGGCTACCACCCGAAGACACACATTGGCAGAAGTTAGATGTATTTATTAGGAGAAGGATTACTCTCTATCCCTCCTGCTCCTACATCCTTCCCTGAAGGACCATTTTTTTTTGCCAGAAATCCGCTATTTGATTTAGTCAGAGCCTTGGTCTCCTGAACCACAGCACACATATTCCAGCCCCCATTGCATCTCTTGTACCGCTGTGCCTGTCATCACATTTTTCTCAGGGGGTTAGCCCCTGTCTGGATGCAGACAATACTTTCTCCTCCTGCTGCAAAGCTGTCACCATCATCACAACATACCATCTTAATGAGGCCAAGGGTTTCTCTGTGAGTCTAAAGGCTTTACAAGCTTTATAAAAGAAAATAATTATGCAGCCCAATCTAATCCTTATAGATGCAAATGAATAAGCTTTATCGACACTCAAACTGCCCTCTATAAACAATGCAGAGGTCTTTACCACTGAACACTTTGGGGACATGCATGCAGGAGCTGAGATTTTTCACAGCCGTTATTTCAAACTCTGCATTTAGGGATCCAGGAGTCCATAAATATTTGGATGAGAATTTACTTCTCTATAAATAGGTCTACAAATTCCTATCACAGCCATCCACTTACATATAACTAAGATTTTATGCAGCTAGCTGTGACCAAATGTGACCACCTTTTTCCTAAGAGATTCATTTGCTTACTATTAAGAAAGAATAACAACCTGTAAAATTCCTCACATTCTGCAATAGAATACAAAACTTACAGATGCCGACTAGCTGATTACAAAAGTATCTCATGAAACACCAAAAATAATATAAATAAAATCAAGAAGAACTAGAAGAAGTACTATTATTATTAAAATATGCAGCTCAACTGCTAAAAATATGCCTGCCTTTGGAGCTGATAAACATAACTGTCAAATCAAACCACCTGAAATACTGGCTAAGTACAAACAGCAGTTTGAACACACTATAAACTAAAACTAAAAAAACCACTATAAACTATAAACTAAAGTATTCGGAAAGTTGAAGGGAGGGAGAAAAAGCATATTATTGGTACTATATTGCTGCTATAACTTAAGTGACTGGTGGAAGCACTAAATACTGTCTTGTCTTACAGCATACTCATACTTCCCTCAGCACTGGGGGCTTTAAGTCAGTTCCAAAAAGACTGAACTATTGTTCAACCTGCAGGTTACTCGTCTTTGCTATTCACAGAGTTTGCAACATCCTCAAAGTGAAAAGACAGAAACTGAACACAGGGTCTTTGCCCGGCCAGCAGTATCAACTGATATTAGAAAAAATTTTGCAAGGCCGGATGTTTTCTTCTTTGCAAAGTAGCGTATCCTGCTTTTGCATGTACACAGAAAGTTGCATTGATTTGGATGAAGTTTAATTAACAGGCATTATTCCAAGTCTAGTGCTACAAAACATTACAGTTTGTAATGCAACTTCATTTTCAACGCAGGACTGAAAATAAACCTGAACGCAGAAGGAGGTAAAACAAGTCCAGATATTACAGTCATTGCAGAGAATTAAAATAAAATTGTCCTACTATTCCCCCTTATTTCCTTATAATTATTAACCATGAAGCGTGCAGCACAGTCACTGAACAGTTTCCTAACTTTAGGATGCCTTCTTTTTAAAACACAGGGTTGTCTTTGCACTGGCAGATGCCCTGTGGGAAAATTAGATTCCTCCTGACTCTGTCAAAGAGCCATCAGCTGCTGCCAAGTTACACACTGTTTGGACAAGGGCTAAAAGATGATTGTGTACCTACAAAAAAAAATAATCAAACATGTGAAACTATCCACCTCAGATAGCTTATCAAAGGAGAGAAAACCAGATTTTTTTTTTTGAGAAAAGAAAAGGAACAAGATGAAAAAAAGATGCGTTTAAACCAAAAAAGAATCTGTTCTTTAATCACTCTTGCACTGGGACTGGCAAGGATGGAGTTGACCTTCATAGCTGTCCAAAGAGCCCCACATTTCAGATCTGTAACTGAGACAGTGTTGACACACCAATGTTTTGGCTAGTGCTGAGCAGTGCTTGCACAGCACCAAGGCTTTCTCTTTTTCTCACTCTGCGCCACTTCCCAACCCCAACCCATGGACAGATGAACTGAATTGGCCAAAGGAATATTCCATAGCATGTAACTTGGCTTAGCAATAAAAAAACCCTCAGGACATTTTTCTTCCAAGGTAGCTGTTACTCATTGACTGGCTGGGCATCAGCCTGCTTATGGGAGGCAATGAATAATTGATTGCCTTTGCATCATTTATTTTTTCCTCTTTCCTCTTCACTTACAAAACTCTCTTTACCTTGACTGTGAGCTTTTTTCTTGCTTTTTCTCTTCCTATCCTCTCTGCTGTACTGCTGGGGGTAGGAAGTAAGTGAGCACCTGGCTGGGTGCTTAGCTGCTAGCCAGGGGCAACCCACCACAACTCATTTCTAGGGAAATAACTGGAGCATAGAGTGGGCAAGAGGGGAAAATGGCAGAAGAAAGAAGAAAAAAGTAGAGGATTTGGGCAAATCCCCTGGGGTGCTGAGCAGTAAGAAGTAATACTGTCAAAAGAGAGATCGCTATTAGCAGCATTAACACTCTGCTGAACATTCTTTAAACATTTCTGCTCAAGCATCTTAGTTTTTTTTATTCCTGATTTACCTTGTGCATTAGATTAGACTAGGTTCTGCTCTGTCTTAACTTCCTGAACATGAGAGAAGAGAGTACATGACAGTAAACTGATTACCTTATCATATTTCCCCTCATTGAAAAATTGATCATCAGCAACGTTTAGGTTCCATTAGTCTTTTCTACTATCCAGCTAGTAATATTAATATGTTAATATTGTTAATATGTTAATATTGTTAATATTGTTAATATGTTAATATTGTGGTTTACAAAAGGATAGGTTCATCATTAAGATACACCAATTAATGCCATGAAATTAAAGGTTTGTGGTTAAAAGAAGTCCAACACCTGGTTCCAGTTTGCATGGGCAAAATCTGCACCTGTTTTACATATTTTTATGCTTACAAAATTAATTCTGAAATGCTAACCAAGTGCTTTATTGTCCAGGCACAAGTGAGATTTAAAAAAAAAAAAAAAGACCAACCAAAATGAAGGAAGCATTGAAAGCATGTATTTTGTGGTTAAAATGTGCTCCAAAGACAAATATAAAATTTCAGAGCAGAAGCACCACAGAGGAAGCCATAGTCTCAAAAATTTGTCAGCCTTCCTGGGTCCTTAACAAGTCCATATTTGAAACAGCCAACTATCAGGCACATATCTAGCACGTGTAGCTGTCATGAAGACCATAAATTGTGCTAGTTTTTACTGATCCAAATATATCATATGAAGATAACAGAAAGAATAGCATGGTCCAAGTTTAAAGCAAGACTAAAGATGCTAGTAAAACCCCTCAGTAAGTGGACGAATAAAGTCCATATTTCTTGCAAGGATTTTGGAAAACACATGTTGGAAAACTATTTTATAACAGCTTACTTTTATTTTCAATAAATGAATCACTGTAAGGGGGAAGGGGATGTCTTTTTTAGCATGCCAAAACTGTGCTGGCTGAATAAGCAGTAAAATTGCATTATGTTTGCAGAAAAAAGTAACTGCTGTCTTAAGTCTGATTAAACACATAAATTATCTAGATTCTCTGAAGATATGTGGCCAGCTGCATCATTTTTCCATTTCATAATGATAACAAGCTAATATGATAAAGTTAGTTATATTTTTACCACTATTTGTAAAATTGTTACAACTTCTTCCAATGCACTGGCACTTAAAACAAAAAATGGCTAATGATAACAGTTTTCAGAGACAGATAAATATAAAAACCTATATTATTTTATGCTGAATAGAGATGTCACTAAATACAGCCTGATTAATAGCTATAAAAATAAAACATTATTTTTGTTAAAGCTCACAGGAGGCTGTGTGAACTAGCTGCACTTGCATCCTGTTTCAAAGCACATAACCATATACATGTTTTGATTGCAACTACAGCATAGAGTGCAAGACTTGCAGAAAGCAGGGTCAGTAATGTCTTGCTACTCAAGTCAGACTTAATAATAGTTTCCTTTTCAGAGCTTATTTTAAGCTACCTACTGCTTAGCTGAATGTAGCCAGTTTGATATTTCAGTTAAATTTCCAAATATTAGACTTTTAAACTGAATTACAAGGAAAAAAAATGGTCCAAGTATTGTCATCAGGGACTTAACAAGGGTTTGACTTCAGGGTAGAGAAAATTCCGTTTCCTCATTCTGTGGAAACCTTTTCTTCAGTTTGGGCAAGTTACACAACTCAGATATCAATCTTAGAAGGGGTTTGCAGGTATTTACAGCCATATCGTTCAAGAATTTTGTGTGTTACACTAGATAACTTTGGGAGCTGCAGCATCCCATGAAAACTGTATCTAAAATACACCTGCAGCAATATTGAACAGAGGGCTCTAGGCTTCGGCTCCTTCTGTCCTCCTCTCCATCCTATGGCCCAGACACAAAAGAGGCAAGCCAAGAGATAGCCTGCCAGATCGATGCTGCAGTGTGGAAGCAGCAGCCTTGTGACATGGCTCAAAGGCAGAGGAAGGACGGGAATGGTTACAAGGCTCTAAGCAGGCATTAGGGATCTGTATCTCAAGGGGTCTGAGGGGAAGGTAGCAAATGAGGGAAAGGAGGGAAGAGCAGAAAGAAAATAAAATCAAGTAGTACCTTTCTCCACAGCTAACTGGATCATTATTTTATGGCTAATGCTGGCTCCAAATGTTGAATGGCTCTAGAAACAAGCCACCGACCACACTGTCCCTACTGAAGCCTCCAACAGCCAGAATCAAAACTCAAAACCAAAACACAGGTCTGTGCACATGCTGTCACTGCAGGAGTGAACAAAGCTCCACTCAAGTCCAAAGCAGGAGGGACCATCACTGCATTGCTGCTCTCTTACCACTTGTCTTCCTGTCGCCTACCTGGCTGCTCAGCTGCCTCCGTCACAGGCCTTCAGCACAGATGAGGGCTGACAGAAGCCTACTGAGCCATGCAGATAATGTAACGGCAGATAAATCAGAAGCTCAGCCTCAGAAACCATTCAGCAGGTGACAACTACCTTGCAGTCACAGATGCACAGTATGTACAAAGTAAGAGATGGAGGCAAGATGCAAAGATAAGGATCACTGAAACTTAGCTGGCAGATCAGTACCGCTGATCTGAGATATAAAAGGCCCTACTCTTTCCTTCCTCTAAAGGCATGTGTGCCATCTTCGTTGTCTTGCATCTCGTTCCCATTTCACTGCAAAACCAGTAGGGCAGATAAAGACCTAATTGTTCAAACAGCTGCTCATGTTTGCAAAGAGATTTTTTAAAAATCAAATAATTTTTTAAAAAACTCCACCACACCCTTGGTCAATTGATTTGAAGCAGTAAGAGTTACATCATCTTGGCATCCTCACACTTCTTCTAGAACACAGGGCAGGATAAAAAAGGATGATTGGATATGCAGAATATATTAGCCTATGCCAAACTCAAATTTCCAGAGATTTATACAGAGGGATGGCTCTTATTTTATTAAGGTGCCATATTTTTAGAAAGCATTAATGAAATGTTTTGATCACTTCAACACCCCTCTCTCTGCCAGAAAAAAACTGCCAGTTTATCATAAAAGTAGCTGCCAGAACATGTCCTTACGTAAAAATATTTCCCAACAACTCCCCGAAACAGATATAACCTTATACTCCTCCTTTAATGGTTATCTCCAAAGTGGTCAAAAAATAGAACAACATTTGGGTAAGAAATCATAGAATCATACAATGGCATGGGTTGAGAGGGACCCCAAGGATCATAGAACTCCAACACCCCTGCCACAGGCAGGGACACCAACCTCAGGCCTGGTTCTACACAAGGTTGCCCAGGGCCCCATCCAACCTGGCCCTGAACACCTCCAGGGACGGGGCATCCACCACCTCTCTGGGCAGCCTGTTCCAGCACCTCACCACTCTCTCTGTAAAGAAGTCCCCCCTAATATCTAATCTTTAGCTTCAATCCATTCCCCCTTGTCCTGCCATTATCTACCCTTTTAAAAAGTTGAATCCCCTCCTGTTTGTATGCTCCCTTCAGGTACCAGAAGGCTGCAATGAGGTCCCCCCGCAGCCTTCTCTTCTCTAGGCTGAACAAGCCCAGCTCCCTCAGCCTCTCCTCATAGGGGAGGGGCTCCAGCCCCTTAATCATCTTTGTGGCCCTCCTCTGAACCCTCTCCAACAGTTCCAAGTGTTGTTAATCAGTTATCTTGAGAGACTTTTTTTTTCCTACAAATCTCTCAAATATAAGACTCTAGTCCTCCCAGTTTCATCTGTCTCCAAGATGAAAAGCATCTGTTGACACTGGGGGAAGAGTAAAATTTAAGATAATGAATCACACTGGTCAATAACCAAACTTTTAAAATCAGCCTAGTAAGACACCCAACTTATTAGCTCTTGTTTTGCCTACATTTCTGCAGACAGGTCTTTGTAATTTGTGATGCTAGCTCTTGCAGAACTGTGGTAGTCTGCCTGTATGACTATGCTATAGAACTTGTTGCATAGTTTTTCATCTCTTCCTGCTTCCTGTGGATTGATTTCTGAGATGCTGGGAATTGGTTTGTAATTTACATATGTACGTATACACAAAGTCCTTATTCCAAATACTGTGATTCAGCTTAGTATTAGAGCTTAGTGACCAAAAATGAAAAATTGAAACCATGTGTTCAGCTAACTAGCCCCTACTCTTTTTTTTTTTTTCTTTTATGTATCCTGTTAGCAATAGTTGCAAGCTCCACCTGTCTACCCTTTCCAGATAAACCTTCTGGTACAAGATCCTCTAACTCCACAGTGATGCCCGACACCTGAAGCTTCCTGAAGTACTTGAGTAATCCCCAGTACTTCTGGTAGCTCTCCCAATAAGCCTACACCAATTCTTTACTCTTAATATATTAGTTTCTTATTTCTTACAATTATCCTAGTTGTACAGTAAGCTTAGAGTTCATCATCACAATCTCACCAGAATTATAATCAAAAGTACAGCCCCACAGACATATTCTTTTGCCTTACAGAACAGCATCTTTCCAATGCAAACTTATCGCTGGTATTGCAGTACCTGCATCCACCACACACATGGTTTTGGACATTCAAGATCAACTTCTAACCACTGAGGTGGTTTGGCCCTGGCTAGAGGCCAAATGCCCACCAAAGCCACTCTATCACTCCCCTTTTCAGCCAAATAGGGGAGAAAATAAATATTAAGAGGATTAGGAGTCAAGATAAGGACAGGGAGAGCTCACTCTGCAATTAGTGTCATGGGCAAAACAGACTCCACACAGAATAAAGGCAAGTAAACTAACTTATTACAACTACGCTACACACCCAGTGAGACCAGAGTCGGGTAATGAGAAGTTCAGCCAAGTCTTAAAGCACCTTCTCCCCACCCCTCTCTTCTTCACAGACTTCACTTTAGTCATAATTTCGCTCCCTTCCTTCCCCCCCGCATCACGGCACGGGGAGGGGTAGGGAATGGGGAGTGGGGGTCTCAGTCAGTTCCTCCCTAGTTGTCTTCTGTCTTAGCTGGGGGGGGGCAGCATTCCACANCAGAGTCGGGTAATGAGAAGTTCAGCCAAGTCTTAAAGCACCTTCTCCCCACCCCTCTCTTCTTCACAGACTTCACTTTAGTCATAATTTCGCTCCCTTCCTTCCCCCCCGCATCACGGCACGGGGAGGGGTAGGGAATGGGGAGTGGGGGTCTCAGTCAGTTCCTCCCTAGTTGTCTTCTGTCTTAGCTGGGGGGGGGCAGCATTCCACATCCCCTGCCCCTGCTGCACTGTGGGGTCCCACCCACAGGAGTCAGTCCTCCATTAACTTCTCCAGCGTGAGTCCTCTCTATCAAGGTATCATCTCCTCACCACGTGCCTCAGCACGGCTCCCTTCCGTGGGGTGCTGACCTTCCGGCCCAGACTGCTCCAGCCTGGGCTCCCACAGAGTCACAAGCCGCCCTGGCAAACCTGCTGTGGCATGGATCAATCTCTTCACAGGCTGTAGATGGTCTCTGCTCCCCGTCCTTATCCATGGGCTGCAGGGGGACAGCCTTCTTCACCATGGTCTTCTCCACAGGCTGCAGGGGAATCTCTCTCTCCAGCACCTGGAGTGCCTCATTCTTCCCCACCCCCTTCCTTCTTCCCCAGCCTCGGTGCCTGCATGGCTTCTTATATCTTCTCACTCACGCTGATGGGCTCGGCCTTGGTCAGCAGCAACTCTGGCCTTGAAATCAGCCAATGTTTACTCTCTGGGGCCTGAAGAGAGTGTCAGCAGCCATCTCGGCAGCACCCCCATTCTCCATTAGAATCCAGCTACGCAAAACTGCGACACAACTTAGATTAATAACAGTCCTATGAAAGGAGTTTTTACCAGTAATCTGGCAGCTTAAATGTAACAGCATAGTAATACAATTATACAAAATGATGGTAACACAACTTGGAGAGGTTATAATCTATATACAGAAGTATTCTTTCTCCAGTCAATGGAAATTCACCATAATTATTTACCATAATTAATTCACCATAATTATTGTTTTATGTTTACAGAAACATAAAGCAAAGTCCCAAGTGTAGAAATACCTTGCTCCTGAAATATCCACTAAATTTTCAGTGGACAAATTAAATAGAACAATGAAATAGTTCGCACGCAAAATTAAATAGAACTATGAAATTAAGACACTGGCTCTTCATCTACTCTGATTTCAGATAAATTCCAGGAGGCCAAACTCTCGCATACAGCCCCCATCAAATATATTTGCAGAGGCTCTCTCACTAAGAAAGAGAAGACTTAAAACAATCTCACAAGCTTTGATAACATCAAATCTCCACAGGCCTGGTATAGGACCCTCTCTTTAGAGGCAAGAGAGAACCGTGGATGACAGTTGTTTCTCTGGAGTTTCTGGCCTTCAGAGATGAGAAGGATAGACTACAATGAAGATAACAAGACCAAATTAGTGAACAAAGTGGGATAAAATAAGAAACATACAGGGGTAAATAAGAGAAACAAAGGAACAAGAGTGATATGCTTCAGAAGCAATCTTAACTCTCTGTATTTTACTTTACAAGGTACAACAAGGTCCACAGAGGGATTTAGCTGCCAGTGCCTGAATACAACCTATGGATTTCTTTAGTTCAGTACTTCTTGCAGAGAAAGTGTCCCCAGTGCATGGATATTCAGACACTGATACACTGACAGCAGGGCTGTAATACACTGGTTTTATGGCCAGTAATTTAAACTTTTTCCTTCAATGCTGTTGTTTCAACCAGGTTTAATAGTTGAAATTCTGAATCAAATTAGTCTGTATCTTCTTTTTTTTTTTTTTTGCAAATGTAGTCTTCTGACTTTTTAAGTTGGCTTTTAGAAATTACTTGATTGCTAAAAAGCCTTTAAACTTACAATGCTCATCAAGAAAGTATTATTTTTCTTAATCTTTGAAGAGATAGTTCTTACCCTTCTGACTCTGGTGAAGAGTTGCTTAATCATTACTAAGTAATTAACATTCCAGTTAGCTTCAAGATTTAATTTCAAACATTTTTGTTCATAATACAGAAAAGCACCCTGTGAAAATGGCAAAAAGACAGTATATGCCATAGAACCTATTTATGAATACACCACTGACATTTGAACTGTGAACAAAATCTTTCACCCTGCAGTTTAATCAACAAATATCTTCTTCTTAAAAAAAAAAGACTAGCTGCATTTAAAAACAAGCAAACAAAAAATCCACCCCAACAACACCCTCCTCCAAAAACAAAACAGAAGAAAAACAGTTCCTATTTTCCTGTTTCAATATGGAAAAAATGATGAAACATTGTTATTTTATGTATGTTTTGGACAATGATCAGAGCCCATAAGATTGCCCCTTCGAACAAGCCACCTTCCGATAATTTAACTTCCAATTTACAGCAAAACTTCCTATAGATTATTTGCTTGCCAGAAAAGAACAGCATTTTAAATTTATTCATATCTGGAAAAACATTACAAGGATTGAAATTAAATTTTAGCCTGGACATTCCTGCAGGTACAGATGCAGTGCCTGGCTCAGAAGGAAAAGAAATCACAGCAAACTGCTGAACACTGAAAGATTATGTTGGGAGAATGTTGCACCCATCTTTGCTGTCTATTGGAACTTTTATTTGCTCCAAACAGATTTTATGTTATGATATTTAAGAACATTTATAGATTCAGATTAGAACCTTAATGTAGGCTCCAAAATAATGAAAGCAAATAACTACCAAATAAGAAACTCTGTAGTAAAATAACATACAACCTGTACATAGACTAAGCCAGCATTAATAGACCAGGCTAGATTAAAAAACCGCAGAAAATCATCTGCTCCTTCACCCTGCTATAACAGGCAAAATGCAGAAAGAGGGATTGACAAGATAGTAGACTGGTCAAAGCATCTGACAGGACAAAGAATTGATTGTACACAGCAATTAGGAATCTACAGAAAGAAAGTAACTGGTGAGGCCAGGAGAACAGAAAACAGAAGAAAGATGGTCCTAACAACATCAAGAAATACAAGGACCTGGAAAGTCACCGAAGGCTCAGCTTCTCCAGGTTATGACTCACTTGCTTTCATTGAACTTTTCTTATTTTTACTAAGTAAAAGACTCTGCAGATAAGACTATGCAGTGTATCCTGATGGCTTCGACAATGAATTTGGAGCAGGAGGCTGACAAAGCAATATGTAACTACTCAATTGCATAAATCTTCCGCAGGGAGCTAGGCAGGTTGCACCCCCTCTGTAGGGATGGCTTCTCCTGCTTCCTCTGGGAAGCTGATGAGCAGTGGAGGAGTGCTCCCGCAGGGACCCAGGCTGGGGAACACTCCCACAAACCAGGGCTAATAGGCCTCGCTTTGTTCATGTCCTTGTAACTTAGATGCTGGTACTGATGCTTTGTTAACAGAAAAACAAAGCAGCAGCTTTCCCCAATGTCCTCTGCAGAGACATAAGCTGGAAGCAGGTATTTCCTCCAAGCATGGGCACAAAAATAACAAAATCCCTTCTTTCAGTAGGAGCATGACCAAATCTGCAGTTACTTGATTACTTAAAAAAAAAAACCCAAACTTTTTTAGCTTTCACAAAGATGATTAGCACTTCTTTTAGTTATAGATGATCATAAATACACCTAGTTGCGTCTGCAAGCAAGGGTACACAAGACATAGTACAGCTTGAAATATAATTCAACATCAGAGCAGCATGCCTTTTTCAGAAAAAAATTGCTCTGGATTTCATGAATCTTAAATTTAAAAGAAAGCATTTGCCAGCAAAATATTCTTATAATAAAAAATGATTGATTTTCCTGCACAAGAGGTACTGCTGTTTCCCTCAGGGTTTTTTGAGCAGTAGGAAGACTACAGTGTATTTGAAATGAGGCAGTTTTTTAGGTTTTGGGGGGTTGGTTTTGTATTATCGATTTCTGTTTCAGTGGTGTTTTCTTCAGAGGCAAATCCAGGTTTCTCTGAACAAGGTGGCATGACTGCAGAGTTGGACGGTTCAACTTTTCTGTGTGATCCAAGATTGTGCCTGATTAGGTTAGACAGACATTTTATGATTGCCTTCATCTATTTCTGTAAGTTTTTTAGGGTTTTATCAGGACAAAAATGTGTAAGACTTCATCACAAAGAAGGTAGTTACCCCTCACATCTGTGTGTTTGATACTAATAATATGTCTAAGGTCTGCGAGTTACACTAAATGCTACACTCTTGAACACCTAGAGAAAAACCGTGAAGAACTAGACACAGGTCAGTCTAAAGACCAAGTTTATGTGAGCAAAGTCATAAAACTCAAAGTTGAATTCCTTCTTGAGAGATCCTTTTCCTTGCAGCAGCTTCCTTCCCCCTCCTCCAACCTGGCCCCACAGCTTCTTCCACAGCTGTTCTGCATCTTCTGGTAGGTGGTGCCAGAATCAGGACCATTACCAGCCTGAGCAGATCATCTCAAGGTTCAAAAGTATCACTTTATCTCCACATGAAGGGAAACATATAAACATTTATACCAGAATTTCAACCAGTAGGAAAGCAGATCATTCTTAGTCATAGTACAGGGGACATAAAATAGAGGCAAATTTCTGTCTTCTTGTAGCCTTCCCTATTTTTTCAGACTGTAACACATTTATGAGCTGAATTTATTATAATACCTACTTCTTCATTTAAAAGTTTCCAGGAGGGAAATCTGTCTATCTGGAATACACAGATCTAAATAAACCCATTCAAGATTTACAGGTGCTGCTTAAGATCTAAATAAATAACAACAGAGGAGTTCTCCATTACTTAACACAGATTGGTTTTTTAAATTTTTTAATTTTTTCCAGTTAAAACTCCTCAGCTACTGTATCCAAGTTAGATTTCAAAATTCACTTCTCTCCACAGTTAGCCTGGCTCAAGAGTGCCTGGCACCTCAGCAAAAGTAGGCACTAGAGGAAAAGGCAAAGCAACAAGCCATGATCTTGATATTTAATTGTAATGAAGCCAATTAAGCAGGGAGTCCCTGCAGAAACCTGTGCAGGGTTTCCACTTCTGTGGAAAAAGCAAAGTGCATCAAAACATGTACATGAAAGTAAAATCTAGCACCAGATCAGTCTGTGAAACTGGTATTTACTCTAACTGCAGGTGGTTTCAAATTGCAGGTTTTAAAGCTATCCTTTGGAAGCACAGTAAAGACCAAGAGCATTGTTTTGCATCTAACTTTTGTAGGACCAACGTCATCAGCAAGTGAAGAATTTTTGCTTTAATTTGCTTTTGCAAATTATAAATGCAAAGCAGCCTACAAATCATGAGAGGGTGGAAGAGATGGACACGAAAAGCACAAGAAACCACACTGAGCATCTCATTATTTTATATCTTAAATACAATGCAGTTGTTGAGAACTATTTCTTCTTGGAAGCTAAAACTTCACTGCAGAACTGGAGAAGTAGTTTCCTCAAGGAAAATTATGATGGGGCCAACTGAACTGTTGGTTATTTTCAGATTGACTTTTTATTCCTTAAGGAAAAAACCCAGATGCAAAGAAACAGCAAAACGCAGCACAGTGGACAGTCCAGCCTATGAGCCATTCAAAAGTAGAGCTGAAATGGAAAGAGCTCAAAGTTTTCTAGCATTATAGTTTGCAGATGGATTAACGCTTGCCCCATTTTCCTTTGGGTACTCTGAATACTTTTTTCTATCAGGGAATAACAGAATTATGCAGTTCTTGACATATTCCTAACTACCAGCAGGAACTGGTTAGCACTTAAAAGAGCAAAGCACAACTGAGTTCATTAGTTGTGTAGAGTAAGAGACCATAAGTCTCCAGAAAAGTCTGTGAGAAAAGAGCTACAAAAAAACCTTAGGATATGACTGCACAATACTCTATGAATATATATTGCTCTATTCATTTCCATACTGACAGTTAAAGTGAAATGCGTAAGATATGCCTGCAAGTAAGAAATTACCGCTTTAATTATAGTCATATTTCTTGATTATGGCATTTGCAAGTCTTCCCATGCCAGCTGAATTCCAGTTTAGAAGGTTAGACTTGGCAAAGTTGAGAAACACTGGCAGAAAATCACAAAGACACAACATAGAGAATGACAAAAATTACAAAAAAACCTGATTTAGTCTCTGCTGAATTCTAAATACTCTCAAATGACAAACCAGTTTCCTCAAAAACAACAAAAAGAAATATTCAGGTCCTAAGTTAACATCACTGTTGTAGTAAAGATCAGGATCACAACCAGATTCCTGTTTGTATTCTGTGTTTGTGGCTTGGATGACAAGTAGCTTTCAGTTTTTAATTTCAAATCCAGATTCCCCTCTCAAACTGTATCTTTTCTAAGTAGTACCATCAAGAATATTTTAGGTACCACTTGAGCATTTCTGTAACTATCAAAATTATCTTGAGAATACAGTGGGGAGAATTAATCAGAATTCAGCTTAAACCTCATTATCAATGTAAAAAAAAGTAAGTCAGCTGTAAATGTATAACATTGAGAAGTTATTACTTGCACATCAGCAGAGGACCTATTTGTCTGTTCTTTTAGGGCTTGCAGAAGGGAATCAGTATTTTTATCAAAACGTAAAGGTCTCTATGTAGCTCTGATATCCAAAGCTGCTTTCTATCGTTAGTCTCCTAATACAGCTTAACATATGCACTGCCAGTGATGTCAGACATTAACAGTTGTGATTTTGAGTGGCAGTGTTCTGGTGGAGAAGGGGGGCTGCAGGGGTGGCTTCTGCAAGAAGCAGCTAGATAGGCTCTCTGCAGGCCCAACAGAGCAAATACCAACTGGGCTCAAGGCTGGACCCTCCACTGACCAAGGCCGAGCCCATCAGTGATGGGCACAGCGCCTCTGAGAATCACATTTTGGAGGAAAAAAACACCTGCAAGCAGCTGCTTTTTGCCACCAAAGAAGGAAGTGAGAAGATGTAAGAAACTGTGCAGACACCAAGGCGAATGAAGAAGGGGGGAGGAGGCACTCCAGGCACCAGAAAGATTCCCCTGCAGCCCATGGAGAGACCCCATGCTGGAAACATGGAAGATGATGTGGCCCAAGTTGGAGCAAAGTCATGGCAGGACCTGTAGCCCATGGAGAGAGAGGCCCACACCGGAGCAGGTTTGCTGGTGGGAACTTGTGACCCCATGGGGGACCAGGTTGGAGCAGTCTGGACCTGAGGGACTGAGAGATATTCTATGATTTTATGACTGCACCCCATAGAAGTGACCCACACTGAAGCCCCATTGGAAAGGGCTCACACAGGACAACTTCCTGGAGGACTGTCTCCCATAGTGGGACCCCACACTGGAGCAAGGGAAAACTGTGAGGAATTCCTCCTCCCCCCACACTCCCCCCTAGCTACAAAGGAAAACAACTCCTGAGGAACTGACCAAAACCCCCATTCCCTGTCTCCACCTGTGACACATGGGGGGTGAAGAAGGGAAAGAAATCATGAATAAAGTTAAGTCTGTGAAGAGGGGAGGAAGGGAGAGAGGTATTTTAAGATTTGGTTTTACTTCTCATTATCTGATTTCAGTGTGAGTGTGTGTAATAAATTAGGTGTGTATTTTCATTCCATGTCAAGTCTGTTTTGCCCGTGACACTGATAGAGGAATGATCTCTCCCTGTCTTTATCTCAACTCCTGACCCTCTCAATATATATTTTCTCCCCTGCCCAGCTGAAAAGGGGAGTGATAGAGCAACTGGTGAGCATCTGGCCTCCAGCCAGGGTCAAACCACCATGACAGTACACAGTACAAATACCCCTCCTAAGTAGCAGGACAGCAGTTCAGAATGAATTTCATGCCACGCTGCCTTTCTCCACCAAACCATTCCCACTCTGTGGGAAGGTACACCTTGCATGCAGCCAGAGCTGCATTTAAGCCCTGTTAGTGGCAGGCCACGTTCCTTCAGTTGACAGGTCCACCAGGTACTGCCTCATTAACTTGCTTGAGAGAAAAGAAGGAAGCAACAGCTCAAATCTAACTTTGGTCCCTTAGCACACATCTTTAAACAAAGTTTGTGAAAAGCCTACTACTGCCTGAGTATTGACCTTCTACTCTGAACCTAAACCATTTCTGCTAAGTTCTACATCAATCTGTTGAGCATTTTAGTTGAGTATAAACTACTGAAGAATAAACAACTGTGAAAGCAAAAGGTTAGCATTCCTCTACCTGCCTTCATTAGACAGGTAACTCACAATGAGAGAGCTACCTCAATACCAGAGACACAGGGATAAGGCCAGTGGCTAAAACACTAGAAGGATGTCTTGGAGAGTTCTTCTGAAGTTGTTTGGGTGTGGTGTAATCCACTGTTGAATATTCTGAGGTTGTTTCAATAAATTCTCTAAGTCATTCATAATAAAAATCAGTGAACGTGGTGGGAGATAGTAACCATCAAGAAGAATGGAAAACAATAAACATTTCCTCCTTTTAGAAGAAAATATAAGACAATGGTTTTATCAGGAACTGTCACTCTAGGTTAGGCTAGCTTCTTTCCACAAAACAAGCAACGTATCTTTAGAACAGGAAGAAACAACAGAAGTCTTCATCTTAGCAAATTCTTCATGTCACATTTTGAGGCCTGCTCAAAATTCAGTCATGACAGTATGTCCTCCATGAGGCTATCATAAGGAACACAACAGATTGGAAAAATACGCACCATATCTACCCCATAGCACACTTAAAACAGAGTGACTCTTCGCAGATGGATCTGAAGGGATCTGTCCTACATCCAACAGCACTTAGTATTTTCATTAGTGACATTAAGGGTTGCAAGTATATGGGAGAAAGGACAAGACTAAATCACAGTATGGTCTTAAGCTGAAGTGTCTGGGGGAAAAAAACCAACCCAACCGTCTGTGCCTTTCCTAAATTGCAAGTACCTGAAAGTTTTAGTCTTGATAACAATAACTCAGTACAATTGTCTAGGAGAAAGCCCCTTAGGATCAAAGATTATAATGTACCCTAAGAGAAGCTTCAGTAATGTGTCATATGACTAAAGAAGTCAATCAGCATGACAGGGTACACAAAGTGAAATACAGCCTAGAGGACACTTAAATTAATCTTTCCTTCTTACCAGGCTTTAACAAAGCTACCAGAACAGTAACATCTAGTTTGAGGTGTCACATCTCAAAGAAAAGGAGTAGTCAGAGACAGCTTAACGCAGCGGAGCAAGACTGTTGAAAGGATTTCAGGGACAGAACCTGTTAGGGAAGAGAACATACATCACAGCCTTGGAAGAAAAAAAAATTTTAAAAGTAGAGCAAAAAGTCTTTAATACATCTCTGCAAGAGAACGAAGATGACATCTTCTTCCAGTCTGGATAACAAAGGAAGAAAAACCCGAGTTTAAACTGGAACAAGGGACGTTTAGGTTAGCCAAGAAAAGCTGAACAATTAAACACGGGAATAGCTTCTCAGTAGTGGTGTTGTAATATTATGTTTGGGACTAACTAAAGCAATTAGACAAGCATTTAGCTCAGAAAAGTTTGCTTTCTATTTTGGTAACAGCTGAATGCAGGCTTGCAATAGAGACCGCAGTTCACAGCTTAAGAGCTCCGTTTACCAGAGTCTATGACCTTCACAAAACAGTTTACTGCCACCTTGTAGCTACAAGGTCATTGAGCACAGCATGAGACTCTAGCAGGCTTTAAAATCTTTCTTCTTTTTTTTTTTTTTTTTTTTTTTAACTTGTTTNTTTTTTTTTTTTTTATGCACTGTGCTTTCTGTAGACTCTAAAGTAGAAATTGTACCTAGAAAACGTACTACTTCTCTCCTGCTTACATACCCAAAACAACATAGAATCACAGAATCGTAGGGGTTGGAAGGGACCTCAAGAGATCATCGGGTCCAACCCCCCTGCCAAAGCAGGCTCCCTAGGACATATCACTCAGATAGGTGTCCAGACGGGTCTTGAATATCTCCAGAGAAGGAGACTCCACCACCTCCCTGGGCAGCCTGTCCCAGGGCTCTGTCACCCTCACTGTGAAAAAGTTCTTCCGCATGTTGGTGCGGAACTTCCTGTGCTCCAACTTGCAGCCGTTGCCCCTTGTCCTGTCCCCACAGACCACCGAAAAGGGGCTGGCTGATTCCCCCTGCATCCCCTGCTTAAGATAATTATAGACTTTAATTAGGTCCCCCCTTAGTCTTCTCTTCTCAAGGCTGAAGAGTCCCAACTTACTCAGCCTATCCTCATAGGGGAGATGCTCCAGGCCCCTAATCATCTTTGTAGCCCTTCTTTGGACTCTCTCCAGGA
Organism: Zapornia atra; assembly: GCA_013400835.1. Lineage (NCBI taxonomy): Eukaryota > Metazoa > Chordata > Aves > Gruiformes > Rallidae > Zapornia > Zapornia atra. The sequence continues at coordinate 22,144 of VZTU01001864.1, read as the reverse complement.
GATCCCTGTCCTTTTTAAACCAAGGAGCCCAGAACTGGACACAATACTCCAGGTGGGGCCTGACCAGGGCAGAGTAGAGGGGGAGGATCACCTCCTTTGACCTGCTGGCTACACTCCTCCGGATGCACCCCAGGATCCCATTGGCTCTCCTAGCCACCATGGCACACTGCTGGCTCATGGCCAACCTGTCATCTACCAGGACCCCCAGGTCCTTCTCCACTGAGCTCTTCTCCAGCAGGTCATCCCCCAGCCTGTACTGATACAAATGGTTGTTCCTTCCCAGGTGCAAGACTTTACACTTGCTTTTGTTGAACTTCAACCGGTTTCTAACTGCCCAGCTTTCCAGCCTGTTCAGGTCTTGCTGGATGGCAGCGCAGTGTTCCTGCGTGTCAGCCACTCCTCCCAGCTTTGTATCATCGGCGTACTTGCTGAGGGTGGATGCTATTCCCTCATCAAGGTCGTCAATGAAGATATTAAACAGGACTGGACCCAACACCGAGCCCTGGGGAACACCACTAGTCACAGGCCTCCAGTCAGATTCTGCTCCTCGAATCACAACCCTCTGGGCTCGTTCCGACAGCCAATTCTCAACCCACCTCACTGTCCACTCATCTATCCCATGCTTTCTCAGCTTTGCTATCAGGATGTCATGGGAGACAGTATCAAAGGCCCTGCTGAAGTCAAGGTAGATGACATCCACTGCTCTCCCTCCATCTACCCAGCCTGTTATGAGATCGTAGAAGGCTATGAGATTGGTCAAGCACGATTTCCCCTTGGTGAATCCATGCTGACTACTCCTCATGACCTTCTTCTCTTCCAATTGCTTGGAGATGGCATCCAGAACAAGCTGTTCTATTACCTTTCCTGGGACAGAGGTGAGGCTGATTGGCCTATAGTTACTAGGTTCCTCTTTCTTGCCCTTTTTAAAGCCTGGAGTGATATTGGCATACCCAACCACCAGCCAAATCTCTGCTGCCTACTGCAGAAGACCCTTTTTGACATACAGCATGTTTTCTCCTGCCATGTTGTCCCCAGCTCTCTAGCTCACTACATTCGTAACAACTTCCCATGTCTATCATCCATCCTTAAAACGTTAAAAATATTACGGCAGCAACAGAAAGAAGTTCTCCCTCGTAGCACGACAAAACTCCCCCTGAGTTTCAATCACTTTCTAGCCTGTGACTGACACTTTCCTTAGCACAATTCACACGGACATTTACAGGAGTATTGTGATACAATTTGCTGCAATACTCATGGCAACAGCTGCTCCAGCAAGCGAAGAATAATAACCTACAAAGCGGAGGATGCCTGCTGCTCACCATACCTCTGACTTGCCCCCTGGGGAGGACGAGCAGCTGGACACCTGAAGGTCTGAACAGCCACCGCAGCTTTTAAAGGAAGGAATATATGCTCCTGTCGCAAAAGACCCCTCCCTCCTCCAGTCAAGACATTCTGTTGCCATCACAAGTGATAATATATATTGCTTCCCCACTCTCACACTGTATCACCTCAGAAATTTTTGTATCTTGAACTGTCTCTTTTTGCTGGTATTTTATTCTATTTTTTGGGGACAAAACCCAGTAAACATAGTCACTGTTTTACAACTGTACCTGTGGATATGGATTTCTTTTTTGGTTTTTCACTCACAGATGTACTTGTCCATAGATGGTCGAGTCAAGATCCATAGATTTTTAAAAAGTTGTGGGTCTTTTGTTTGTGTTTTTTTTTTAAATCGTATAAGCTTTGACATCCAAACCAAGAAGTGCAGGACATACTCAGAACTGTAAAAGTAGCAGCTAAGAAGCTAGCATGCAAAAGGCGCACCATAAGGAAAGGTTTCAAAGTAGCTACAGAAAATAAAAATGTAAATAACCATAAGACTTCAATGCTGTTTTATGAAGTCAAATAACAGTGTTTAAGAAAGAGCAGTATGTGCTTTTCCTGTCTCATTGCTCAAATGGCATTCTTTGGGTGTTTATATCCTTATGTACTTCTCTACAACGTACTCTTACACCCAACATCTATTCTGCATATTCCAGGAATCCATTGGAAACAAACAAGGCAAACACACAAACTTATAGTTTCATCTGCTGTTGAAACACAAATGAAAGCTTTCTGGTAGTACTTTCCTGCTAAGGCACCTGGGAACGAGTCTCAATTTGGCTTTATTTTAAATACAGGTTTTGCTTCTCTTAATTTTACTATTTGTATTAAACTTCAGAACTTTAATACTCCCAGACCATTTTCTCAGGAACTTTGTCCCCAGAAATTCTAGTAATAACATAACAATGAAGTTATCTTGAGCATGGCAAAATGTGTCAATTCAAGAAAACAGTGTTTTCAAATACATATATTAGTCTCTGTCTACAAAATAGCTTAAAGACCTTTGAACACCAAGCAAGAAGCTGAGATGTAGCATAACAGACCAATGGTTCATTCATACAGTGCAGAATCTTATATGAAAAGGTACATCCACCAGCAAAAAGCTCAGTTGTGTTCCAAACTAAGAGAACACTGTACCTTACTAAGCAGAGCAATTTAAATCAAAACTTTTAGGAATCAGATAGAATGTGACAAAAAAAAAATTAATTCCCTGTCAGTGACTACAAAAGTATTGATTAAATAAAGAAAAAATAAAGAAAAGAGAGCAGGATTGAAGGTAAAATACGTAGTTTGGATTTCAAACTATGTATCTATTTCAAACCTTGCATCAACTTTGGTTACTGCAAAACATTCTAGTAAATATCAGCATGAAATTTAGAACAGCTGGGATATTAAATAAACAAATTCAGGCAAATTTATAGGACTTTACACAATTTTCAAAGCACAGTGTCTTATGAAGGTCTGATGCAATTTGACAGACACACGATCCTGTATTACACCTACACCAACATAAAACCTGCTGCCCATTGAGCAATGTAAAGCAACTATAAAATACATTCTTTGCTAAAATGGAAGTACTTTCTCTCCTAACTAAGGAAATACAGTAAATAGGTGAAATGGATAAACACCATAGTGGAGGCAGCCCAGCACTGAAGACTGTATCCACAGCACCCACATCGCTGACCAACCCCCTCGGGTACTCTGCCACTGGGTCTCTTACTTGGGTCAGGTAGAAGCAGCACAAACAAAAGCCCCATACTCTCAGGGTGAGGACTTTCAAACTTAAGGGGGTTTTCTACACACTATCAGAAACTATTTTCAAAAGGCTTTTTTGAAGTTCCAGCTGACTTCTGAGCATCATATCCCCAGAGAAGAGGATTTCAACCACGTTCCACAGGGTATGGTGTCTGTGAAAGCCCTTTCTGAGGGAAAAGGTGTCAGTTACTTATTTAGAGGAAGGTTTACTTATTCCAGGTACCACACAATTTCTGTTGCCCACAGAGACAGTTTTTCCTTTAACTGACATCTGATGTGATCACCTACAAGTATCCCCCCAACAGAGAGTCAACATGCAAAACAAACAACAAAAACCCTTGCCTTCTTATAATCCCAATACAGTTTACAGTTTAGTCCACTCATATCTCACAGCTGTAGCAATCTCCCTCACAGCACCAACCAAGAAACATCATCTGTCATCCAGAGTGACAAACGATTCTTTAAACATATTTATTATTCACCAGTAACATCGTACACATTTTTCAAAGCATGGTCACTCTATAAATCTTACTCAGTTGAGTTCACACTTCTTTATCAATTACCCTTGTACTAGACATTGCATGACAAGTAGAATATGAATGGAAGTAGTAAAGCCAAATTCTATAAGCTAGACAGAGCACAGTGCCCTGATGGATACATAAAAATAAAGGCATTATTTACTTTGGAAGTTAACAGTAACATTAGAGTGACACAAGACAATAGCCACGTGCCCTGAACACACAGCATGGCCAGCAGGTTCAGGGAAGTGATTGTGCCCCTGTACTTGGCATTGGTAAGGCCACACCTCAGATACTGTGTTCAGTTTTGGGCCCCTCACTACAAGACAGACATCAAGGTCCTGGAGCATGTCCAGAGAAGGGCAACCAGGCTGGTGAAGAGTCCGGAGAACAAATCTTATGAGGAGCAGCTGAGGGAACTGGGGTTATTCAGCCTGGAGAAGAGGCTGAGGGGAGACCTTATCGCTGCCTACAACCACCTGAAAGGAGGTTGTAGAGAGGTGGGTGTTGGACCTCTTCACCCAAGGGACAGGTGACAGGACACGGGAGACTGGCATCAAAGCTGCACCAGGGCAGGCTCAGATTAAGCGTTAGGAAAAAGTTCTTCACTGCAAAGGTCATCAGGCACTGGAACAAGCTGCCCAGGGAGGTGGTTGAGTCACTGACCCTGGATGTATTTCAAAGACAGGTAGATGAGATGCCTAGGGATTTGGCTTAGTAGTGGTCAGGTACAGTTGGTCTTTATGATCTAAAAGATCTTTTCCAACCTAGTGATTCTGTGACTACAAACCAGCTGTGGCAACCTTCTGGACCTCAGTGGATTGCTTTCTGGGGTAATTGATATTCACTGCAAGTTCAAATGCTTCTTGCAGAGCTGTGTTGCTACAGGATATACTTGAAGTGAAGCCTCTATAATCTCAAAATGAAGTTTTTGAAAAAGCACTTTTTTCAGAAACAAATTATAAAATGAATTGCAAGTTTATTCCTAGCAGGTTACAGTACCTTCAAGATATTAGAAAGACATTAAACATCACTTTTAGGAACACGGCTTTACTTACAGAATAGCTCTGTGTTTTCTCTTTTAATCATATTAAATCCTTATGCATTACATGGGTCAAATTGGGATCTTAGAATTTGATTTTTCTATGCAATAGCATAGCACTCATGGAAACCCACATACAGGCATATTAATCAAGAAACTGCACTATGACCAAGTCACTCATTGAGAATACTTGTTCATATATAGTGTTTGAATTCCTAGAATATTCATCTATATTGCAAAGCAATGCTGAGCCAAACTAACACTTTTTGCCGTTAAGCACATACTTGTTTAACTGTTTTCCTGCAATCCTAAATTCTCAATCTCAGTGGACTACTACAAGCAAGCTCAATGTATTTAAGGTAAACAAAAGTCCCAACAACTCCAAGGCATTTGCTTTTTCATTACTACTATTTAGTCACTGGGACCATTGCCCTAATAATCAGTAAAGTCACTATGCATTCTTATAGTCCTTAAATAAGTGATTTCTATACCTATTATACAAAAGAATAGGGTGGGAATGGGATTACTGATGAAGCAACAGCAGTTTAAAATAAAAGTCGTCCTGAAAATAAGGCATTTAAATCTTCTGGAAAATTATCCCTGATGCAATATAATGAGTATGCCAGAATCCAATGTTTCTAAGAAAAAAATACGGAAACATAAAGAACTATTGATTCTGTTCACAAAATAAGCATTTAACACGTGCTCATCTACAATGCACACTCTTCAGTAGGAACACTACCAGACACGGAGTGGTAACGTATTAAAGCTGGGTTTAACAGGACTGAGTATTTCTATTCTTTCAAAGGATGCACATACACAAAGGGTAGGAAAAATGGGGAGGTGGAGCCAGGGCAGAGGGGAAGTACAGATGCCAATCAAACTGACCCAAAAAATTCCTTTGCCAAGTCATCTGCTTTTATTACACAGTTACTGTCTTTAGAAATGGACCTATAATCTTTCCCACCTTTTTCCATTAAGTTCTTTAAGCCTTTCAAATTGTACAGAGCCTACCCAAAATGGCAAAATCATCTTCACGTACATGCAAAATTAATGGGATGGCAGCTTTCTTTGGTATAGAGGTCCAGCTGATCTTCGACAGTCTGGCTGCCACCCAACTGTTCTCCATTCCTAAGGCAGAGCATGACCTGGGACAGCTGTGGGTCTCATCCTACCTAGCTCTATGCACTGTACAGCTTCCTCCAGCACCTCCATCAGCATCTTCTAGTACTCTCTCATCACTGAATGCTACTAACTTCAGCTTTAAGACTCTGAATTGATGAATTTTGCTAACACTGCTGGGTGTGGGGAGTTTTTCAAAAATTACACAAGTAATTGTTTTCTAACAATTAAACATGGTAAGGTTATACTGTCGTCTTCTAAAGGCCTCTTCCCTCATCCCCTGCCTTTGCCTTCTTAGTAAAATTCAGAAAACAGGATTAAGCTATGTGGCATGAGTTAAAGAAGATATATCCAGATATTAAGACATTGAAATTATTTTAAGATAATACCTCTGGTCTAACTCTCTGATAGTCAGTCTTTCAGCAGAGCTCACCTTTCCGTAGTTTCATAGGGTCTTCACCACTAAACAGATATCAAGTTCCACAATGCCAGAAGCCATTTAAATACTAAATCAGCTACCTGCAGAAATGTTAATGATGTCTTAACCAAGAAGGCCGAGGCAGCCTGACCTGTGATCAGGTCCAGCTAGATATTTGAGTAAGTGCCAGCCTTCCTTTCCACTTACTCCACCTTTAGTGCCTCAACAGCACTATGACATCTTTCAACTTACATTTGAAAGACAGTAACACAGTGATTGATTAGCATTAGTATTACCCTGGGAAGCTATTTTAGGATGCTCTCCCAAACAAGCATATTGTCATTCATCTGAAAGTCAAGAGCAAATGTTATTAGCATACTTTAGAGGCACTATTTCCTTGCTGTTACAAGCTCTCCAAAACTTATAACACTATTCGGTTAGGACTTTGAGGAAGCTTGATATATAAATGACTGTTAAAGCATTTCTTGCTTGTTATTCCAGACGACTACTCAATACTTTGTGATATGAAGGCAAAAGCATCATCTTTTCCAAAACATTTAACCTCTACATCAAAATACTCAGGCATAATCTCCTAAATGGTTGTTAAATCCAAATTTAACAAGAGACAGAAAAAACATGTGACCTTGTTGTGAATTATTGATAGGTACAAAGTTTTATCGTGCTTCCATCCGCTGGAGACACTACACTAAGAAGGTTTATTCAGCATATGAGATACACTGCATCCATACATGAACCATTTATAACACCGTCCCTACGCTTCAGTGCTGAAGCACATTTTACTTTCTGTAAAGCCAAATGCCAGTGTAGTAAATATCACTTTTGTCCCAGCATAATTCCTACAGTTCTCGCTTCCTAAAATATTCCAAAAATGTCTTTTGAACAACCATAGAAAAACCTTCTGGAATGGGCAACATGACAGTCAGACACCATAGCCAAGACTAGCTAATAGCATAGCTAGGACAAAACTTTGCCCTGTATCTTGCACACCTTGTGCAAGCCATGCCAGCCTGCTTGGCCAACCTGAGCAGCTGATGTCTGTGCTCATTCTGACTCCTTCAGTGGTTTTGACAGCTCTGCAAGATGGAAAGGGAAGCTAGATTAAGCTCTAGGCACAACTGTAGACAAGACAGCGCTACACAGAAATGTTGTCAGGCACAAGTCTTGGCACTACGGTGAAAAGAACACCACATTTCAGGAAAAAAATTAAAATCATCTGTTTATACAAATATTTCACTGTTATGACCACTCATTTTGCCATTCTATTCAAAGGACAAGTTGTGTCTTGCATGTATGTTCTGTGCATTCAGTACCTTATGCTGCTTTACCATTCCAAGGTGATACGCACCAAGTAATAATTTACAACATAGCACTGCCTTCCTAAGCTTGTTGTACTACACAAGGTGTAAGCACAGCATGCACCTTTTTATGTGAATTTCCATCTTAGGTGAACAAACCCTTTACTTCATTCATTTTCATTTTACCAGAAGATTAATGTAGTCACATATTGCATGAAAGACAGTCTAAAATTAAAGCATTACAGTTACTAAACTGTCTTGTGTGATAAGAAAATATCCATGGTGACAGGAAAATCCCCTTTGCAATATTATAGCTAGGCATTAAATTTAGCAGTACTTATGATATGACAGCAATTTAAGCAACAATAAACCATACAAATATATGTACCCATTATATATGGGGGAGGCAGTCACAGTCATGCATGCTACAGAGCTTTACCTACACTCTACAAATCCTCTCATTTTCCTAGATGCTCAGTTGGTTTCATTTTATATTTGGTGTTCCAGTAAGCCTGGAAAACACTAAGTTCATAAATATTACCAAAATCTGTTCAATTTTGAACAGGATAAAGCCACTCTGTAATGCCAAGGGAGAACTTCACTTACTAGTGTTTGTTCAAAATGCTCAAACAGCTCAGCTCTCATAGCCAAAGTTTCTGAAGGGCAGAGCCAAATTATTTCTGCCCAGCTTCACATTTCATAGGAACTTTGTTTTATAGTCCCAATTTAAACATGATTATATTTGGTATTTGGCTGGATGTACTTCACTGAAAATTGAGTTTTGATTTAGCACAATCATTTTAACTAAGCACAACACTAAATGCAACCTGTGGTTCAGATACAGATGGATTAAGTCTGATAGCACATCAGCTAGTAATGCAATGTTAAACCTAAATTTAACTTTCCATGTTGATACTTTAAACACATTAATTTCTCCATGCACACAAAATCATATACAGAGCTACTTTTGACTTTTTCTTGCCATCAAAATCAATCATGAACTTCAGCAGAAAAGCAAGAAACTTGTTCAGGAAAGATCACCATTTGTAAGCAGCACACAGAGTACACGTTCTTCAGTTGGCAGCTAGAAAGAAATTCTGTGACTTGCTCTAAAAGTGGAAGACTACCTTCTAAGTTGCCAATTGTCTTTCATTTTATTAACAAGCCTACTTAATGTTTGTGTTTGTTTTGGTTTTTTAATACTTATTGTTCCATTAGAGGAACAACATTCCTTTTGAGGTATTGTCATAAATGTTGGATACTTAAAATTATACTACTCCCCCCTCCCAAATGGAAATTGGAAAAAACACTTCAAAAAGCAGTGTTTCCTAACCTTTCCATCAAAAAGCCCCAGTCATGAGCCAATCTCTGTTTATATCAGCTTTGCACTGAACAAAAAAGCCAAAAAAACTGACCAGCATTCTTGTCCTAAAGATCTCACAATGTGCATTTCATCCTCATCCACAATGTACTTAAAAACAACTGACAAAAAACTACATTTGGCACTGCTATGTTTTAATCAGTTCTTAATTTTTCCCCCATCACAATTCAACTAGAGCCACACAAATGAGCAGTTCCCTACATTGAGGTGCAATTATCACAAATAAGACATGGTTTTGAAAGGTAAGGGGACAGAACTTCCAAGTTCCCTGCCTCACAAAGATAACTTTTAGGATTATTTGTTTCAAAGATACAGTTAAAAGTAAGGTATGGAATCTTGAATCCTCAAGTGCATTCATACATCTTCAACCCTCAACATGGCCATAGCTATAATTAATCTTTCTACATTCAGAATTAATTCCCTATGTTCTGTGTGTCTATTAAAGCTTGTCTTTAGTTTTATATATTATACTTGCCTCCCTCTCAAAGTGGAGAGATTTATGATGCTCACTTGTTGAAAGACTTTCATTGTTCAGGCTATTAGTTTGATTCATCCTCAAGTTTTTAAAGGTCAGCTGCAAACCCACAAACAGCTTGACAAACAACCAACCTTTGTAGATGAATATCAAATTTACGTGATATTATATCATTCTCATACTCTTGTAATTCGCAGCAATCTAGTTCATAGCATGTCATTTAAAGATATGTAGGTCCTGAATTATTCATGGCTTCAAATCACCAATAAATTGTTCAGAACTATCCTCCTTCCTTGGATACCTGTTCTAATTTAAATTACTCCAATTTCAAATAATCTATTTGGAATTTAAACTGATAACCAAGATCACACCTGAATCTGAGTGTTTATTTCTCAATTACATAATCTCCAACTCAGTAGTTTGACAAAAGGTACTCAGCCTACGTTATTGTTCTCATTTCAGCTGGGATAGAGTTAGTTTTCTTTCTAGTAGCTTGTATAGGGCTGTAGTTTGGATCATGCATGAAAACAATATTGATAACATACTGATGCTTAGATGTTGCTAAACAGCATTCACATTTAAGTCAAGGACTTTTCAGCTCCTCAGGCCCTGCCAGCAAGGAGGCATGAGCCTCCCTCCCACTCCCACAGGAGGAGCACAAAGAGTTAGGAGGAGACACAGGTAGGACAGCTGACCCAATTCTGGCCAACAGGATAGTCCATACCATGTAATATCATGCTTTGTATATAAACTGGGGAAAAAATGGCTGGGGAAGGACACAGCTTGGGATCTAGCTGGGCATTGATCAGCAGGTGGTAAGTGTGCTGTGCATCACTTGTTTTGTGTATTATTTTATCATTATTATACTCATTTTCTGTGCTATGAAACCAAGTTTGGGTTATTTTTATTGTCTTCCCCTGTCCACTGGGCAGGGGGAAGTGAACAAACAGACGTGGGGTTGTTCTAGCTGCCTGCTGGGTTAAACCACTACAGTCCTTTTGAGTCTCCCCTATATATGGGCCATGTAGCACAAATCATTTATATACTGATGTTTTCCTTATACCTGGAAGAAATAAGACACAGCATTATAATGGATGTAATTGTCTTTTACACATATGTGTGTGCATGTACATACATACACACCCTAAAAGCAAAGACGCTGTTCTACAGCCAGTAGCTGTTCAATGTTGCTGTTGGGCTCTTGGTACAACTTGCGATTGTGGTGTCAAAGAGCCCATGTGAGCTTTCAGCTTACATTTAATAAAGTTAAGGTTTTATTTAGGAAGAAAGTGATGTGATAAAGGTAAAAAAGTTGTCTCTATGTCAGGTCTGCACTTCTGATCCCAAGATGAGTCCTTTGCTCTACCCTGCATGCTCTACAATGCAATACTCTGCAATTCATTCTACCTCTTGAAACATCTTCAATAGGAAAGCAATAATCTTTTCTCTATATATGTTGTCTGGTTAAAAGAAACACAAAATTTTACTTCTTTGATATGTGAAGTGGCAAAATTCACAGAATACATGTGTGTGTGTGTGTATATATATATATATGCTTGCTAGAAAGACTCCAGGTAAGAATAAATGGAAATTACTCATCTAATAGTAGCTTTATTTCTTTCACAAGGATGGAATCAGTTAACTGTAAATATCCCAAATATCAGTCAACAGTTTATACATTGTTTTTACTTTTTTTTTAAATGAAGGGCCTTGCATCTGTACAGTTAGTAGTATTTCTCATTGTACTTGCTTTTAGTTTTCAGAAGTCACTTGACTAGCTTCTCAGTGTTGCTGAATGGATAATTTATTGCAGTTATTGTACACTTGTTTAAATTGATCACTTTCAGAATCCTCTGAAACTGCTGAATTTCTTTAGAATAAAATAATTTCTTTAGACATTGCAGTGTCAAAAAAGAAAAAAAAAATCATGAAAATGCCTAAAATATCCACAAAGGTTCTGCCAGCAACATCAGGATGGGTTTTGAAAGTCACACAACAAATAAATGCGCAAGTAGCCCTGAACTCTATCTATCTAATGAGGATTTCAAACACTAAAATAAGACAGCCACAAATACATCACAATACCACCTTTTAACCATCCTTCACATTACCTTTATATGCAGCAACTCATTACTTCCAAAAGAAACATCACTATGGAATTTCCTTGAAGGTTCATTAAAAATCATTATACACATCATTGACCTTCTCATAGGTTTCTAAGCACTTGCAAGTGCTCTATCACATCCCCAGAAGCTAGACAGATATGAATCAAAACACAGCAAGGGTGAAGAAAGGAACACAACTGATGATACCACCATAGTTCATATGCTATTGCTTGTGCAGAAGTCTATTTTGTGAAGATAAACTGATTTACATCCCACCCTTGGGCCTCTCGGGAGCTTGCAGATTACTTGAATTTATAAATTTACTCATGCACTTTATCTCATGCCTCCCCTTTAAATTGTATGTTTTAATCCTATTCATTTTAAAGCAATCCTGGCACCTATTTTCCACGCATGATGACTGAATAGCAGCTTTTACGGAAAGCAGAAACTTGTTCTCATTTGCACTAAGAATATTCCATAACAAAAAAGGTAATCTCAAAGTTCTTTAATTTCATCCACAGCAAGCATTACTTTCCAAAATTGATTAAGTTTATAGGAAATACTTGGCACTCTACCACTTTTTATACCAGTACTCCAAATTACTTCGGTTAATATTAATTTAAAAAAAATTAAAATGTAGTGTCACGGGGGGGTTGATTTGTCATTTTTCTAAATGTCAGAAAGAGACCAACATCCTCAACATGACTGAGTTAGTACTGATCCCAATTACAGGTAAAGGTTACAGAGACACATTGACCCCCTGGGTCTAGCTATTAGATGATGCCTTTAATACCTGGTAACAACATGTTAAAGTTGAGCTGGGACTTCTAAAACGCGTCACTTGCCTTTACGTTTCTTTCACCATAAAATCCAACTACAGAAGAACTGGCAAAAAAATACAAGGGTACAAAAAAAAAAACAAACAAAAAAACTGATGCCATTGAAGACCAAAAGATACCTGTGATCCTATTTTCCTTCACACATCAGGCTTCCCACCCTGAATATCTGTCTGCAACTTGAGCTGAAAGTTTGAGAGGAAATCATCATCTCATGGGAGACAAAGCATAGCCTGGGAGACAAAGCATAGCCAAGGAGACAAAAGAGCAAGAAGCACCTAAATTAGCATTCAAAGACTACATGTAATATTTTCAGAAATGAAAAGTTTGGGTTTGCAATATTGTTTTATTCTTTTAAAGTAAGGACTCAAAACCAGAGAAAAACTGACAAACAGACAAATTTTCTAATAACCTTTTCAGGTAGGTCAACAGGTTAAGGATACTCTTATTGTTCCTTTATTACAGGAGAAACACCTTGAGTTGGCCTTTCAAATCTAGCAAATGTTGGCAGAACACTCTTGGCTAGGTACTAAGGTTATTAATGATAAAAATGTATCCCGAGGCTCAGGCAACTCTGTGCATATATTTCAAGCTTACTGCTGTTACAGAAATTGGCAGCCCTGAGATCCAGATGAATAAAGACTATCACTCCCCTCCAGTTCTTTCATTACTAGACTCTCCAGTTCCATTCCTTCAAGGCTTTTAAACCGTCTGTCCTCCTCACAACGTTTTGATATACTCCCTTGACAGGGTGCCCTAGAAAGGCAGCTTAATATTGTAACTGCCCCACATACCCCTCCCTTATGCCTTATGAAAAATAAAAAAATAAAATTTAAAAAACCTAAAGTGCAAAGAACACAATTTTAAGGAAAGAGGTCACCTTGAAGCTCTGTACACAGAAAGAAGTAATTTCTATACTACACCAGCAAACCGCTGCCACACCGCTGCCCTACCTGCTATTCTAATTCTTCTTTTTTTTCTTTTTCTTTTTTGCCAACAGCAGCAGAACTAATAAAGAGCACACTCCTGGCTCAAATGCAAGCAAGTTATCATGATCTTAATGGGCTACACTGCCAAGCTGAAGTAGCCATCTGCCTGCATGCTTTTAGCCCACTTCAATTACGAGATAACACAATTTAGCTTCATCTTCAACATAAGAGCTAAATGTGAGATAACATGACTGAGCTCAAATCTGAAACTAAACTGCATTATCTCTCAATTTGACAGGCAAAGCATGCACCCAACTAATGGATAGCAAAGGTTAGCTGAAGGGAGGAAACTTGTTAAGCCATTACAACTCAATCATGCTAATGAAAGGTTTAATCTAATGTGTGTTGCAGTGTATCTACAGCCCTAAGTGCAGTTAAAGATGCATTCACGAACAGTTACTCCAGCTCAGATGAGACACAATAATTCATAAAGCTGCATAGTTCATTTGTGATGCTTGATACATCATATAATATTCATATATACAAGCCAGACAGATTTTGTTCAGGGCTAAGCCAAACAAATGTGTACAAAATTCAACCCCAAGCAACCCTCCTTCTATGAAGAAGCTACTGATCTATAGCTAGCAGACTGATACCTAGCTTGCAGAAGATTTATTTAGTCTTCAAACCTGGGGATCCTATGTACAGAGCAAACAAAAATGAAAACTACATCTAGGTTACTGTACTTAATTACATGATTCCAGAGTCACACCCAGTGTCCAGTATCATTGTGGTAGATCTCCATCACATGCTGAGACCATACAATAATTGGCTGTATACTCCAATACATCTAGCATTAAGCTGCTGTGCCTGAGAAACAGCTGCATGCCTTTCAAAGGGTTTCTATTTGCTCTGATACATTCTCCACACTTACCTGAAACTTCGAAGTATACCACACTTACCTTGTTGCAATGAAAACCCCACAACCTATTCCAACTTTCTGGTTGCTTAATAATACGGCAAGGCTTACTTTATTTTTAGATATATGGTAGAATTCATGACCAATCTTACCCTAAGCTTACTCCACTGACTTCAGCTGAGGTATAACAAAGATAACTCTGGCCCATTAAGCCAAAGTGATTCGGAGCCAAATTATGATGAATTATCAGGCAACAGGAGTTAAAAAGAGCCAAGGCTTCTGTTCTGAATGAATACTAATAAGGCTAGAAACCACCAACACAAAACTCCACTGGTTGAGTATCCAGAAAACCACATAAAATAATG